>CAUYPO010108884.1:0-17028 GCA_963574435.1 Cheirogaleus major
TTACCAAGGGCTGGGAGAAGGGGAGTTGGGGAGATGTTATTGGAAGGATACAAAGTTTCAGTTAGATAGGAGGAATAAGTTCAAGAGATCCATTGTACAACATGGTAAGTATAGTTAACAACAATGTATTGCATCCTTGAAAATCACTAAGAATAGATTTTAAGTGTTTTCACCACAAAAATAATGTGGGGCAATGCATATGTTAATTAGCTCAATTTGGCCATTCCACAATGCATACATATTTCAAGACATCACGTTGTACATGATAAATACATTCAACTTTTGTCAACTAAAATTTTTTTAAAAGATAAAAGAAGGAAAAAGGATAGAGGAAGATGGTGAAAACATCTAACCAAATATATAGAGATAGTGGCAAAGTTGGGGACCTCACTGATTATTACCATAGGGGAAACAAGGGAGACGTAAGTAGCCTGGACCACCCCTTAAGGAGAATGAGTGATAGAAACTTGCCTCTCCCTTGGGTTCAAATGGGGCAGTCATATCACTTGCACTTAAGAGGGGTACTTCTCACTTTCATAGAACACTAAAAATGTTCCAATTAGAAATGTCTATGTGGTAGGAAAATAGCAATAAAGAACCAGATGAAGAAGTTCTATTTGATATGCAAATTGACTTGAAATGACAAGTTCATGGAGAACAAATATGGAAGAATAGCCTGGAAATCTCTGGGGAGGTGAGAGGAGGAAAACAAGATAGGGATGGCGGGGACTGCTGGTCCTATCAAACATTAAAACATACTGTAAAGCCTGTATAATTTAAAACATTTGAAATTGGTACATGAAGAGACCCAATGATATGTGGAAATTTAGGATATGATAAAAGCAGCATAGCAAATCCATGTGGAAAAAGAACATTTTAACAAATGCTGAGATAATGGCTTAGCAATATGGAAAAAGGTAAAATTGTACTCATTCCAAATACCATACACCAGCATAAATTCCAAATGCATCAGACATTTAAGTGTAAAAAACTAAAGTACACAAGTACCAGAAAAAAATTCATGTCAATTCTTATATTACTTGCTAGCAGACAAGCTTTGCTAATTCTGAATCAAAATCTAAAGCAATAAGGAGAAAGATTGATAAACTTTATTACACAAAAAACCCTACAATTAAAAATACAAAGTAAAAATACAAATGAAAAACTAGAAAAATATTCAACAGGCAAAGGGTTAATATCCCTAAAATTTCTTTGTAAGTTCCAAGTCAATACTTGCAAAGCTTTTATGGTCATTGTGGACATGCAGAGAGTGGTACCAACGCATATGTTCCCAGCTGAAGGGCGAAAAAGGAGATGCTCTGCCTTTTAGTTTTTAGCTCTTGTACTGTAAACAAGTGTCCTTTCCACAGGCTATTTAGTGCCATTTTTTTTGTTGCATTTTTATGCTTTTTTGGTGGCGATTTTTCCAATAAAAATGGCTCGGAAGCATAGTGAAGTAGTCTAGTGTTCCTAAGCACAAGGCAGCTGCGATGTGGCTTTCAGAGAAGGTAGGTGTGTTAAATGAGCTTCATTCAGGCATGAGTTATAGTGGTTTCTGGTTCTGAGTTCAATGTTAATACAACAACATCTATTAAATACGGTATCTTTAAACAGAAAGGCACATAAAACAAGGTTATGTACTGAATAGGTGGACAAGGGACAAAAATGTTATGGGAAGCTCACAGGAACCTAGCCCTGTATTTCCCTTAGGAGAAATGGTTCCATATTCACTAATTCAGTGCTCATGGGGACTTATTAATAGACCATAACTCTGTGAATAACAAGAATTGACTGTATTTGAATTGAGATTTAAAATATTCTGTGAGGCAAAGAATTACGATAACCAACAAGCCAGGCTAACAGTAGAGCTTGGACAAAACTGAACAATGGCTTTCCATCATCTTCTTTGGACAAGGGAGGATGTGATTAAGCTGGTGGCCAACATGCCTTAGAGTATCCTTGGGGAAAATAATTAGTGGGGAGAGGACTAGGAGAGTTGACACATAGAATATAAACCTCCCTTTGGATCTAGTTCCTTGAAGCAGGGAGGGGAGGACAGAAGTGACAACATCACAGACCTGTGAGAAAATGCGGAAAGGAACACATGTCTCTGTTTTACATGAACAGAGAAACACAAACCCCAGGAAGGAAAGGGGTTTGCTCACGATCAAACATAGCAGCTATGTGCTCTTGAGCTATTTTCTTGGCCTCTCTGCTCCTTGAATTCCTTACTTGTAACAGGGGTGAGAATGATGCTAGGAATACCTGCTGCAAAGATTGAGACAGGCATGTAAGCACTTGGCCCAGTGCCTGGCACACAGTGGGTGCTCAAGGCAAATAAGCAGCTATCATCTGCATATCATAGCGGGATGCAAGATATGCCGGATAGGCCAGAACTCACCAACTCTCTCTCTCAATTTTGCTTCCCCAAAGCTAGAAATGAACCAAAGGTTTTGGGCCATTCTTTAGATAGCCCCTGTTGTTAAATCTAGTGTCTTATTTAAATTAGATTTATAAGTTACTTTTAGGGGCATAAATCGAATTTTAAGGTTCTTATTTATAACTTATACCTCTGTCATCTTTAAAAGGAATCCAAGGAAGATTTCAATTAGATGCAACTGGTACAACAGAATTATTAACCTGTTGAAGTACAATAATGACTTCAGAAAGAGATTCAAAATAATGTGGCCAAAGGGGGAATTAATTTCACCATAAAATGGAATGGGACCATACATTTCCCTAGGAGCTTCTTTGCTGCATAAACAGAAGTACATTTTTTATTTTGTTCAGAAATACAAACCTTTTCTGCCACTAACTTCTAGGAAAAGATCTTTTAATAAGTATTAGCATCCCAATAGCAGTTTTACAGAATATGAATATCCTTATTGTGGCTACTCCTTATCAACCCACAATAAAAACTAAAGTCATCATGCTAAGTAGTAATTCAGGGAAAGCATTTCACTGAGTGGCACAGCACTATGGTGGAGGGGAAAGAACCAGGCAGGCTTGCCACTTGGCACCTCTGCTATGTGACCTTGGTGAGTTACTTAATTTTTCTGGGCTTCGGCTTTCTCGTCTGTAAATGGGACTGACATCTAAATCAGAGGATTGCTTAGAGAATTAAGTGAAATAAAGAACCTAGTGTGTGCCTGGCACATTTTGTGTCCCTCCCTTTCTCCTGAGCTGATTGGGTACAGATAAGGTGCTTTTGGTTATTCGCGGAAAACAGAAGGAATGGATATTTGGAAGTTATCCCAGGACCCGAGCTGCTTCTTGTCATATCAGAGCAACAGATTACTGCAGTAAGCAAATATGAAGGTTTCTCAGGCTCACTTATAGCATAAATCACAAATGAATGCATGTGTCTCCAGGGCTGGGTTTGGGTTACAATGGCATTTTTAGTCAAATTCTTTGGATACAGATGATTTACATGTTAAATTCAGGAATATCCTTCACTTCCATAGAGAAATAGATGTTTTCTCTCATTTTTCTTGAAAACTGTGGTACTCACAGGCTATCTTTTCAAATTTTTACACTTTTTTACAAGAGCTATTTCACTCTCCCTGGAACTTACGATCAACAGTGTGAGCACAATTACAGTGACTGACTCACTTTGTCTCAGTTCTTGGAGTCATATAGAGGAATGGGGACTATAGTCAACTACAAAGCAAAAGAAAATAAGGGGTCTGGGCTCCAGCCTACTATAAGCAACAAAACAGGTCTTTTCTCTTTTGCTTTTCTTAAACGGAAAATTATCTTAAAAATTCTTTCTCTAAATTTTCAAGAGAAACCAGAAATCCGGGCAGTTAGATGGAATCTCCCTATTTTAAAAAATGCTGGCAATCAATTCATGTGGGCCAAGATTACAAGCCAAATGGAAGAGGACTGTGTGCTTTCTGATTTATAGAGACTTTCCTAATGCAGAACCTGCATGGGCACTTTTCTAGCAAGCTAAGGAGCAGAGTGTGGATCCCAGGAGAGCACCATCCTGAGGGAGGAGCCAGAGCAGATCCCTGTATTCCAAGAGTCCTCCAGCTGGGGCGGGCAGGGGCCAAGGCTCTCAGTACACTTTAAAGGGGGGGGAGGGGAAACACCCTCAATAGAGCTCCTTTTCTCTCTTCCCCTTCGTATTTCCCTCTCTGAAAAATAAAAGAAAATAAAGGAGGCTGTCAGATCCACTGAGACGCTGAATTCCAAACAAAAGGGCAAAACTGTTCATCTCCTGCTAAGGAAAAGCCTACAAAAGAGAATCAGTTAACGTGAATTCTGCTGGAGGGCTCAGGAGTAACTGCCTGAGTGCTCCTCAAGAAGGGCGGCTGGGCTCTATTTGCACGTGTTGAAGGCGGGTGTTCTGCTGTCCACAGCCACTGAAGTCTGCAATGGGGTAAACATAGTACCAGGAGTTTGACGCTTATTAGAATGACACAGACCTCCTTCTTCTGGTATTAAAGTGTATTAAGACCATTTATCTCATTTGAGGAGATAGGAAGGTGCTTGTGGGAGGTGAAGAATATGTATCACACTTCCCTTTGTATAGTTTTGGTGTTAAAGATTGAGTATTGAGGTCAGGGAATTAAATGATCTTGTAGAGATGCCAAATACCAAAGGAGTATGTTCTATCATTTTGACTGCACTGCTTATGAAAAAGATTATTTCTTGTCCACAGCAAACTCACTTGTTTTTCTTTTTCCTTTTCCAGTGCCTGGAAAACATCTTTAGAAATTGAATTTAAGGACCTAAAAAACATGTGTATTTCCTTTGGGCAGCAGGCATTTGTCCTAAAAGATAAGCTGATATTTTTACAGTGGAAAGGGAGGTAAGCCCATATGAAACAGGAGAAACTCATACGAGAATGTTTAGCATGTGGAAAGAACATTTAAACCCAAAAGGCATGCTTTAAAGAAGCAATACATTTCAGTATGAAATTATGCATAGTATCATAGTCATAAATTTTAATTTTTTTGCTACTAAGTGGTATGTTGGTAAATAAAATAAAATTTAATTTTTACATTTAACCCCAAATTCTTTTCCTCCCCTTCCCACCTTCTTTAGCTCTTCTCATTCCACTGAATCTACATAAAACCTTCTTTAATTCTTGAGCTAGTATGAAGACAGTTTTAATATGCGGTTCTAGTTTAATCTTTCAAAATACATCATTTACGTCAAGTGGTTCTACAAGATAGACAGTCTGTTGAATATATGGCTGCAATAAAAATTATAATGAAATGAAAACATAGTAGGCAAGAGGGGTTTGGGCCAATATAAAAAGGCCACAACCATCACATGAAGAGTATGGAATTCAGGTCACTGTTTAGACTTGAGCAGGAAAGCTTAGTCCCACAGTGAAGTTCATGATATCCGAAATACTTCTGATGAGTTTCATTTTTCTGCCTGCTACAGGGAGCATGAAAAAAGTAATACATTTGACCTCACCTGTGAGGTACTTAAACAGCTTTATATGATTATGTTGATAATTCTACCTTGCTTTGATAACTAGAAAGGCTAGAAGAAATATCTGAAAATATCAAGATTGGTGGTTCTCTAAATGAGCTGATGGTCAGAATCTATTTTAAAAATAGATTCCTAAGTTTTCCCCTTAGAATTCTAATTCCTAGGTGCTGGAAGGGGGCGATTTTAAAAGGCTCTTATTGTGGCCATCACGATCAGCCAGGCTTGGAAACCAAGAACCTAGTTTACCAGTTCTTAACCCTGGCTGAACATTAGAACAACGGAGGAACATACCAATGCCGGTGCCATGCCCCATCCCAGATCAAAGAAGTTGGACTGCCTGAAGAAATGAGGGAAGCTTCCAAGTGATTCTACTGTACAGTTGGGTCAAGAACCAGGAATCCTTGCCCCAGCCTCAGAGAGTACTAGAACCACAGTGAAGCCAGGCCCACTTATCCTCTTTCCTGAAAGTGGCAGTTTTATGAGAGATGGAGGAAGTGGGATGATAAATGAAACCACATTTGCAAGTTATATTCAAAACAGAACAGGAGTGAGTCAGTGTTTCTTAAATATTTGGATCCACTGCCTTTCATGCAATTCCAGTTTGAAGCACATGAGCTCTTGGTGCTCTTTCACTCAATCTCTGACTTTGATAGAGATGATCTCACTTGTCCCTGCTTCATCGGGATGTCTGGAAGAATAAGGCAACGGTGACTGTAAGGGAGACAGATGAGGTCCAGGGAAGTGAAGACAGTGTGGGAAGCCACAGGCAGACTGAGAGCTTGGCATGAGACTGAAGCCACCCTCATCTCCAAATTGTGGGTTCCCTGGGTGGAGTGAGTGTTCCTTTTCCTGCAGACTGCACTCAGAGGAGACAGACAGAGGCCACAAATTCTGAGTGGGAGCAATAGGAGAGAGACTACACCGAAGGCACCCCCTTCTCTGCCAGGGACCACAGCGAATTGCACAGAAAGAAGCAAGACAAGAAAATACAGTATACACGGCAGGGAGCCAGGAGATCCATTTCATTGAGTGCCACAACTTAACAAGCACTGTCCTAGTAGCAGAGGTTGGGGCTGAGAATAAAAACAAATGAGACATGTTCCCTGTCCTCAAGGATCTTGCAGTTTAGCAGGGGGAAAGAATATCTGGTCCAAAATCAATATAGCCAGTTTTGCCCCTGCTAGCTACATTAGAAAACTTATAACAAATTAGAAAATGTTTCACCCTTCTTGAATCTCAACATCCCTATCTATGAAACAGGTATAACACCTACATTGCAAGGTTGTTTTGAGAATAACAAATCCACGCAGTCTGGAACACAGTAGAAGTATAATAAACATGTCCTACCTCTTCAGAAGAATGAAAAGTGATGTCTTCTAGAGAGCAGCAGGACAAAGTTTTTGAAGGAGGTGGAATTTGAGTAAACCTTGAAGGTTAAGAAGGATTTTGATAGGTAAAGAGGGAAAAATGCAAAGGCACAGAGGTAGGACAGTGAAGCAGGAGTTTGAGAATGAGTACAACAAACAACAGAAGATCTACTACTGGCTGCTGTAAAATTCTTCATCAGTGTAATTTTGGACATCATGTGACTGGCTCTCCAGCTTCTGAAATAGAGTTGGGCCAAAGTTTGTATCTTCTAGGGGAGGGAAGGATATATTCCGGAGAAGATAAGGCTGAAATGGAGGCTGGGTCCCCAAAGCTCAATCTTTCCAGATCAATATAATCAAATAAATGCCTACTAACCACAAGATAGCTGGAGAGTCCCTGTCCTGGAAGCCCCAGCCAGCTTCATGTTCTAGAATCGTCTCCATCAGTTTACACAGCATTACACGGCCACCACTAGGTGGTGCCAAACCCAAGTTTAAACCTGGATAGATCTGGACCCTGCAGCTGGATCTTCAGAATGCTAGGCCAGAGGTAGGCTGGTTTTCATCATTCCATTGACTTCACAATGATGTAACCACATGGTTTACACCAGCGGTTCTCAAAATGTGGTCCTCAGACCACAGCAGCACCCAGGAACTTGATAGAAATAAAAGTGATCAGGCTCTACTCTAGACCCACTGCATCAGAAACTCCAGGGGTAGGAGCCAGCATCCTGTGCTTCAATAAGCCTTCCAGGATGAGTGCTAAAGTTTGAGAACCCTTCCTTCACACAAGTGAATTTCTGGGCCCCATTTATTATGTTATGGCAGAGTTTTACTGTACAACTGTGACCTCGGACAAATAATTCACATCTCTGGAGGACCAATAAAATGAAGAAAGAAATAGCAGGAGCAGAAAGACCTATCTCCAAGATCCCTCTCAATTGTAATAGACTATAATTCATCAGTTCACCAGTGGGGGAAATGTTTACAGTTCATTAGTTCAAACAAATTGGTGGTGTTGGCATGCGTGGCTCTTGTTGAGAGCATGTAGTGTGGTATGTTTGAATTCTAATGGCTAATTTAGAAATGTTACCCATCTCCATTATTTGACTTCTTAGGCTAGTAATGGTAATGTATGAGTAACCTTCATAAGAGGAGGGGGGATTAAAACATGGGCTTTGTGGGAAGAAAACCAACAAAATGATTGCAATGTATTTCTTGTCTCTGTTGTCATTACAAGCAACCAGTAAGAACTAGACTTTTCACCAAATTAAAATTCTAAATACAAGCAGCCAGAATTGATTTAAATGATTAAATCTTGGAACAACTGCTTTCAACAAAAGATTTTTTTTTTTTTTTTACAATTTGGATACATTGTATATATTTTCCAAACCCTAAGAAGGGTTAGAGGTATGCCCTTCCCCCGCACATGGTTTTTAAATTGAATAGGTTTTAGATTACCTTCAGAACAAAAACAACAAAAATACTGGGGATTTTTTCTACAAATGACATTAATTATCGTTTGAAGATGTCTCCTAACTATGTAAGAGATTCACCAGATTTGACCCACTGCACTCTGTACTTCTCCCTACTCTCTCATTCTTCAAAGAAGACTTATCCTGTGTCCCTTATCTGAAACTTCAGTCACCTATCTGATAAATTAACCCAGTAAAAAGTAGCCAATGTAAGAGCAGAAAATGTCAAGAGACAGTACCTTCCCCTAAAGGCTTTTTTTAGTCAGTTTGGTCTAAATATAAACATCACAAGTTTATAAGAAAAAATAAGTCTATACATGTGGGTAGGGGGACAAAGACATATGGGAAATCTCTGTACCTTCCATGCAATTTTGCTATGAACTTAAACCTGGCCTAAAGAACCTGCTCTTGTAGAATGAATTAATTAATCAATCAGGTTAGGATAGAAAAAATGCTTTTAGAAATTGTGAAAAATCCTTACAATATAATATTTGTAAGAACAAATGTATATAGTATAATTCTAATTTATTTGTGCAATCCTTAGGTGCCCAAATCACTGGACATGATGAAAGTATTATAATTTTATAAAAGTAGACAAAACAGTAGTAGGACAAAATTTATTATTTAATAAAAGAACTTTCTGAAAAATCTGTAAAATGGGAGGAGGACTTACACAACCCTGGATTTATTTATTATTTAATCTGTCTGCTGGGGTTATACAATTAAAAAATTATGTCAGCTCTATCTGTGACTAAAGTATATTCCACAAATCTGCCACCAAAACATAATCTTTTCAATGAGCTTTCTGACCAATAGATGAGGAAATTATTTTCCTTTTCTCTGAATTTCAGTTTCCTCATTACAAATGGAAATCAAACACCTGAGCGAAAAAGCTTCTGCACAGTCAAGGAAACAATCAATAGAGCAAATAGACAATCTACAGAATAGGAGAAAATATTTGCATGCTATACATCTGATAAAAAGCTTATTGCTAGAATCTACAAAGAACTCAAGCACATCAGCGAGAAAAAAATATCAAACAACCCCATTAAAAAGTGGGCAAAAGACATGAACAGAAACTTTTCAAAATAAGATAGAATAATACCCAATAAACATATGAAAAAATGCTCAACACTGTAATCATCAGGGAAATGCAAATCAAAACCACAATGAGATATCACTTAACTCCAGTGAGAATGGCTTTTATCAAAAAGTCCCCAAACAACAAATATTAGCATGGATGTGGAAAAATAGGAACACTCTTACATGGTTGGTAGAACTACAAATTAGTACCATCTTTATGGATAGTAGTATGGAGATGCCTCAAAGAACTAAAAGTAGAACTACCATTTAATCCAGCAATCCCACTACTGGGTATTTACCCAAAGGAAAAAGAAATACCTGCACTCAAATGTTTATAGCAGCACAATTAACAATTGCAAAGATGTGGAAACAACCCAATTTCCCATCAACACATGAGTGGATTAATAAAATGTGGTATATGTATACCATGGAGTACTACTCAGCCATAAAAAGGTGAACTAATACCTCTTGTATTAACCTGGATGGAACTGGAGACCATTCTTCTAAGTGAAGTATCACAAGAATGGAATAACAAATATCACATGTATTCACCATTAAATTGGAACTAATTGATCAACACCTATGTGCATATATGGAAATAACATTCACTGGAAATCAAGCAGGTGGGAGGGGGGAGGAGGGAATGGGTAAAATCACACCTAAGGGGTACAATTCACATTATCTGGGGGTTGGGCATAGTACAAAAGCAATTCATGTAACCAAATCATTTATAGCCGGGTAATATCCTGAAATAAATTTAAAAAATTAAAATAAAACAATTTTTTTAGAAACGGAAAAGAGTAGAGGAAGAAATTATAGAAAAAAAGAAAAGAAAAAAGGGAACAGAGGAAATGGGGAAATGGAAGAGAGAGAAAAGAGTAGATAAAGACAACAGCCAAGTGAGGGAGAAAATGCCCTCCAATTACTGCAGAGAGGTAAAGCAGAAGGAGGAATGAGATGAAGCTCTTTTATTTTAGATTGTTCTTAGAAGAGTGCTTATAGGTCTCTTTATAGCATTTAAACTCTTGAGTCTTTGGATTTTAGGAAATAAAGTGGAATTGAGCCCTATATTCTCACAAAAGCTTATAAATACTCAAGGATGCACATGAATCATTTCAGGACTTAAGTTGAAAAGAATTAAAAAAGGAATAAAGAAAAAAGTTCTGCTATTAGATGTAAAGAGTTTTTAGCCTGTTTCTCCACTGGAGCCATGAAGAAGATAGCACGTATTTTTTCTCTTTAAAGCACACTTTCCACCTTAACCCTCAAATTTTGATTTGTGCGAGACAGGAACTATTAGTAATTAGGTGGTAATTAGAAGCTAGCTGAAGGTCACTATTAGGAATTATTATATGAGAAAAGAATAGTTCTCAGTAATTTAAAGGTCATGTTTTATCACCTTTTTTTTTCCTGGCCCCACAGCCCCTAATATGCATTATCCTTGAGAGCAAGGATTGTGCCTTTATCATTGTATCTCTAGAATTTGTACACTGTGGGGCAGGGCTGCAATAACCATGTGCTGAGTAAATTCATAAGAACAAATTTTTTTTAAAAAACCTATAAAACAAGATTTTTCACCTGTAGTGATATCCTGCAAATTCTGAAATCTTGTAATCTTGTATCCATAAGCAGTCAATAAAAGGTATTTTGACTGTAAAAAAAATAACACCTACTCCACCTCCCTATCATTGAGAATTGTGTGGAGATACACTGCCCACTCTCACCGGGCACTTGTGAGTGGGGATGACTGTATCTCTAAAAGAGTTTTAAAGAGTAGAATGCGCTTTTCACTACATGGCATTAATTTTTACCCAGTTACCACATTTATATTTTAGAGAGATTGCCACGTTTTGACAAATAATTAAGAAGAGCTGGATCACATTTCTCTAGTCACTACTTAGCTATGTCATTGTTATGCTTTCTGCATGGAGCCATCTCAGCCTGATAACAGAATGACCTCTTCAGCCACTAAGTCTAACCTTGGGAGAAAGGAAGATGTACAGTTTCATAAAAGAGTAGGGCTGCCTCCTTCTCACTTTATCTGGGTTCTACACAACTGCTGCTTAATCCCCCGATATTTTACCTCGGCTACCTTGTTGCTATTTATTTGCTATAATGTTATATTGTCAGTTGTTTATATTCCAAATTCTTTTCAAATTTATATACTTAACATTTTTAAATACAATTCTTAAGGTATATGAAAAATTAAATTGTTTGGCATGTACACAGGAAAAGGATCTTTTAAATCCTTGTTAGTGTTCAGGAGAAACCGATAATAGTGATAATTAAGGTGAAGGTGAGTTTTGATAAACTTAATATCAACAGAAGAATAATTTTTGATAAAAGTTAGTGGCTTAATCAGAGCTCATACTGCTTCACAGACTATTTGAGGTGACACAATAAAAGACAGAAGTACGGTTAAACTTTCTGTTTTAATTACTGACAAAAGAAAGACGAAAGAGGGAAGGTTACATTGGAAGGGGGAAGTAGAAGAGATTGTCAAAACAGTACACATAACATTGCAAATTATCTGCCAACTCTTTCAATATTCAATATTAAAATTGTCAATTCTTACCAACACGTGACACAGTAACTGGGAAACTAGGAAAAGCTCCATTTTAGAGCCCAGAGATCAGAAAGAGAAAAATCTGTGACTTCCACATTAACCTGGATGGTCAGAAGACGTTCTCTTGTTATATGAAGTGGGCCATCAATAACACAGGTGAGATTTATAAACCAGATACATTTTTTCAATATATTTGTCCAATCGTGAACCAAAAAGGGAGTTTCTGCCAATAAGAAGTGAAAAAGGCATTGTCATGGGCTGAGCTTTGTCCCCGCAAAATTCATGTGGTGAAGCTAATGCCATACTTGGAGATAGGGTGTTTAAAGAGTAATTGAGGTAAAATGAGGTCATATAGGTGGGCCCTAATCTAACGACTGGTGTCCTTATAAAAAGAGAAGGTCCCAGACACACAAAGAACAAAGACAAGTGAAGATACCAAAAGATGGTCCTCTACAAGCCAAGGAGAGAAGTCTTGGAAGAAACCAATCCTAGTAGCACCTTGATCTTGGACGATTAGTCTTCAGAATGGTAAGAAAATAACTACCAGCTGTTTAAGCTATTCAGTCTGTGGTTCTTTCTTCTGGCAGCCCTGGCAACCTAATATAGGCACCTTTACAAAATGTCTTAATCCAGTTGTTTCTTAGATCAAATCTTACATAGAAGAGTGGTTAAAATGTGCCCTCATTGCTATGAAAAGAAGAAATATCATCAACCCATAGTCTGACTTCTACAGGTTTTGGTGGCAAGACTTTCTCCACTTTTCAACACAAGATTTTCCCTAAGCCAGGTCCAAGACTGCCTGCTCATTTTTCCACTTTAAAAATGCTTAGCATATGAAACTGCTAAGTAGTTGGTAATACATGATTAACAGGAGAAATAGAATGAAAGAAAAAGCTCTCTCTCCGTGGCATTGTTCTCAAGATCCTTTTCCCAGCTGGGCTTGCAGCAAAGGAACCACTCTGAAAAGAAGCCACTGAGGAGCACGTTAAAATGTGAGCTCTGTGAAACAATCAAACCCACTTCCTGGCACTTGTGTCTTTGTCAAGCAACAGGAACACCAGAGTCGCCCTAATGGAACGGAACAATGACCTATTTATTCTGATATCCTGTCTCCTACTGAGACTTATGCCAGGTTCTTTGAGGAAGGGCTAAACACCACATAAGCACACTATTGTGTACCACTTAACTGAGTATGGAGTTGGGGGACTTCGGAGAGTATGGGAAGGGTGGTTTTCTTCCTGAAACATATGGGATGTGTAAACATTATCCAGTCATTTTTTTCCCCCTAATTTGAATTTCTGGGGACCTTAGTTAGCAGGATTTCTGAGCTGAAATATGTATGCTGTGAATAGTGACTGCAAACATACCACTATGTATTTTATTACTTTACTATTATCAACCACTCTTTGGTTTCTCTGTGCCTTGCTCTCTCGACCTTGAGTAAATCTCATGTGTTCAATTTCCCACTCCCATATGTAGAATACTAATAATTTCTAGCAATCTATACTGATCCATTTTTAATCTAGATCCATTAAGAATTTATGACCTCTAACTTTAAATGGAGTATCAGGACAGTTATTTTATCATTTCTCTTTGATATATCTCTTTCACACAGCTGTAAACAAACAAAACAACAATAAAACAACTATTTTCACTCTGGAATGCTTTAGAAACTTTAAATGCATCCTTGTATTAATATTTTCTACTACTTGCATTGTTATTACCTTTTGCAAATATGACTTTAGGAGACCAGAATAGACCAACCCAAAATATGCCTCTGTTGGGACTTAGAAAGAGATACCCCAAAATGAAGGCCTCAGAAGCAAAAGTTTTTCTCTGACCTTATTCTGCTCTCCTGTCTTGCAGTCCCAATATCTCCCACCCCAGGACCAGCCATAGAAACTAAAACCCCTTTTTCCCCAAGGCAAGTCATAGAAAGCAGAACCCTTTGCACCAAAGCCAGCCATAAAACCTAAGAATATTACTCTGATTTTGCCTCCACCTTTCTGTGTCAAAACTGGCCATAAAAAAAAAATTATCTGACCTACCTTGTTAAGACCCCCATTTTGGAGAAGGTCCTACCCCCCATACCCAGAAGGATGGAATGCATGCTCAGAGTGACCAGGAAGAGTCTAGACAGATAGGCTTTGCTGGGTTTCCCCACTCAGTCTATTAACATTAGATCACATCCTTTCTGTCCAACCATATTTTTACATGGCTGTCCATACTTTGTTAAACCTAAGCGTAAAAATGAACAATTTCCCCTGTATCTTTTGGTTTTTGTTCCAAAGACTCCTGTATACACAATAAATTTGTATGCTGGCATTGTGGCTCATACCTGTAACCCTAGCATTTTGGAAGGCAGAAGCAGGAGGATCACTTGAGGCCAGGAGTTTGAGACCAGCCTGAGCAACATAGTGACACCCTGTCTCTGCAAAAAATAGAAAAATTAGCCGGGCATAGTGGCATGCACCTGTAGTCCCAGATACTCAGGAGGCTGAGGCAGGAGGATCACTTCAGCCCAGGAGTTTGAGGTTGCTGTGAGCTATGATGACACCACTGCACTCTAACCCAGGCAACAGAGCAAGACCCTATTTCAAAAAAAAAAACAACAAAAAAATGTATCTCTTTTTTCCTATTAATCTGCTTCTTGTTTGTGATTTTCAATAAATCTTCAAAGGACAAAGGGGAAATTTTCCCTTGGTCTCTACACTTCTTGGCATAAAGATTATTTTGAGTTTATTATTTTCAGAAACTGCAGAGACAGGAATAGCTCTGAAAAGTTCTTTTTGTAAGAGAAATTTACATCTGTGAAGGAAGTCTTCATTTGTAAGGGTATCTTCCTTTCTGCACCAAGAAGAGGATGACTAAATCACTAGAGACACCATAATCAATGGAGAAGGCATAGACTTAAACCTGCATAACAAACCATGTATTTGTTTAAGGTGCTTTACTTGCTAGTCTCCTCTTAGCTGGGCCTTTCCCCATACCCTTCTTTCTGTGTTTCAAAAAAATGATGATATTTAAAACTGAAATTTAAATGGTTTCTTTGAGATCTACTCTAGAGATTTACCTATTTCTCTGGGTTTTCTCCCATGTATATGTATACGTGATAATTAACTTCTGTTTTTTTTTCTTTTAATCTATTTTTTATTCGAGGGAGTCTCAGTTAAGAACTATGAAAAGTAGGAGAAAATTACTTTTCCTCCTCTACACTGTATATTCTCATAAAAAGAAATTTAAAAGTCCTACAGTATAGTCACATTATGTCTTGGTCCCTGGTTCTGTCTATTGTTTGTCATGCTAGTGATGTGATACCCTCAAACTGTACAACTTGAAATCTTTTATATGGTAAGGGCCATACAATGGATAAAAACTCACATAAAATATTGTTCTCCAAAGCAATTTTCACTGAAAGGAATGCCCTTACAAAAGTGACAATGAAATTCATATGGAAAAACACTTCATGAGAAACACAAGAAGTCAGGAGCAGTCAGGGTGCTCTTCAGAGTAACCTGAAGGAGTGGATAAAAACCTAGCCAAAGATGAAAGGGCTAGAGTCATACACATTCCATTTCAGCTTTCATTTATTCTGCCTAATCTGCTGTTTAGTTCTGTAAATTTTTAAAAAACATCTTATACTATTTATATTGTATGAGAGTAATTTCATTAAACTTAATGCACGTACTAACTCAAAAAGCATAAAATACAAAGTAGCTTCCTCGGTTGATGTTTGTTGTTGAAAAAAAAAAGATTAATAAAAAAAGTAAATGTAAAGGTAAAGAAAAAAAGTAATCTGCCCATATAACCTGCAGTTTAAAATCGTGTAAAATAGGGAAAATATCTGGAAAAGAAAAGATAATTGTATCACATGGGATAAACAAGAAAGGGGAAAGACAAATAAATTAATTCTATTTGATTATTCTGTGCTGCAATCAACAAATAATCCTGGTCCCTAAGACTTTGCAGGATGCATTGCAGAAAAGGTGGAGTAGAATTCCTATTCAAGGATATATTCCCATAAACTAAAGAATGTTCACAATCCACCAATTCCAACTATTCTAGCCCACTGGAGAATCAACAGACTTTACCTCATCTCAGGAAAAATGCTAAGTAATTTAAGACTATAATCTGCTACAATGCCTTTTATTGCCTAAAAGGGGTAGAAAATCTTTTCCATAAAAAGCCAGATAGTAAATACAGGGTCAGGACTACAGGTACAGTAGGCAAGTGAAGCTTCTAAGACATAAAATTTAATAAAGCTCTTGCTCTCAGAGTTATGGAGAGTGAGTGCCTTCACCTCACCCTAGTCCTGGCTTTAAGTAAATACTTTAGGCCAGTAGTCACCAACCTTTTTGCACCAGAGACCAATTTCATGGAAGACAATTTTTTCACAGATGGTGGGGAGGGGCTGGGGAGAAGGTGGAGCTTAGAAAGTGATGCCAGCATTAGGAAGTAGCTGTAAATACAGATGTAAATACAGATGAAGCTCCCCCTCACTCACTCACCTCACTCACCTGCTACTCACATGCTGCTGTATAGTCTAGCAGGGGTCCTCAAACTTTTTAAACAGGGGGCCAGTTCACTATCCCTCAGACTGTTGGAGGGCTGGACTATAGTTTTAAAGAAACTATGAACAAATTCCTATGCACACTGCACATATCTTATTTTGAAGTAAAAAAACAAATGGGTGTTGATCCGTTAATACCAATGTCCACTGTAGGAATAACATTTGTTGGGTGTTGGGTGGGTGGGAGGGGGGAGGAGGGGATGGGTATATACAAACACAATGAGTAAGATGTGCAACGTATGGGGTGTGGTTATGCTTGAGGCTCTGCCTCGAGGGGGGAGGGGGATGTGGGGAATATACATAACCGTAATATTTGTACCCCCATAATATGCTGAAATAAAAAAAAAAATAAAAACAAACAAACAAAAAAAAAAATAAAAATCAATTAACATAAATCAACAGGCTAAAGAAGAACACAAAATTATATCAACAGATGCAGAAAAAGCATCTGACAGAATTTGCCACCCATTTATGATAAAAATTCTGGGCAAAATAGGAATAAAGGAGAACTTCTTC
>CAUYPO010108888.1:0-15604 GCA_963574435.1 Cheirogaleus major
GGTAGTGTTCACCAGGGTTGGGGGGGGGGCAAGACCCACATTATAGGGATGTGGCGAGCATTGTCGGGGGGATGGGCATACCTCTAACCCTTCTTAGGGAGAGGCAAAGATATACAATGTATCCAAAATGTAAAAAAAAAAAATCTTATGTTGGATGACGGGCAGGCGGGAGGGGGGAGGAAGTGTAGAGTTACATAATGTGTGCCTTGCCTGGGCCACCTGGGGATTGGACTCGCTTGAAGCTCTGACATGTGGGGGGGAGGGGTGGTAGGGGCAATGTATGTAACAAAATAAAAATAAATAAATAAATAAATAAATAAATAAATAAAAATAGGCAAAAGACCTGATTAGACACCTCACCAAAAAAAAAATACAGATGGCAAAAAAGCATGTGAAAAGGTGCTCAACATCATATATTATCAAGGAAATGCAAATTAAAATGAAATACCACTATACACTTATTAGAGTGGCCAAAATCCAAAACACTACTAACACCAAATGCTGGCAAGGATACGGAACAACAGAAATTCTCGTTCATTGATGGTGGGAATGCAAAATGGTACAGTCACTTTGGAATACAGTTTGACAGTTTCTTACAAAACTAAACATACTCTTACTAAACAATTCAGTGATCATGGTCCTTGATATTTACTCAAATGAGCTGAAAACCTATGTCCACACAAAACCTGCACACAGAAGTTTATATAGCAGCTTTACTCATAATTGTCAAAACTTGGACGCAAGCAAGATGCCCTTCAGTAGGTGAATGGATAAATAAATTGTGGTACACCTAGACAATGGAACATTATTCAGCACTTAAAAACAAAGAGCTACCAAACCATGAAGAGACATGGAGGAAACTTAAATTCATATTACTAAGGGAAAGAAGCCAATCTGAAAAGGTTACATATTGTACAATTCAATTATGACATTCTGGAAGAAGCAAAACTATGGGCACAGTAAAAAGATCAGTGGTTGTCAGGGGTCAGTTGAGAGGGGAAGGATTAACAGGCAGAGCACAGAGGATTTTTAGGACAGTGTAACTATTCTATATGATACTACAATGGTGGATACATATTATATATTTGTTAAAACCTATAGAATGTACAACACTAGGAGTAACCATAAAGTATGGACTTTGAGTGATAATGTGTCAATGCAGGTTTATCAAGCGTAACAAATGTACCACTGTGGTTCAATATGTTGATTGTAGGACAGGTTGTCCATGTGGGGGGGTCAGCAGGTATATGAGAATTCTCTGTACTTTCCATTCAATTATGCTGTGAATTTAAAACTGCTCTAAAAAGTAAAGTTATTTAATTTAAAAAGAAAGGCAAGGTGGGGCGCCATGGCTCACGCCTGTAATCCTAGCACTTTGGGAGGATGAGCAGGGAGGATCGCTTGAGCCCAGGAGTTTGGGACCAGCCTGATCAACATAGCAAGACCTTGTCTATACAAAAAATACAAAAATTAGCCAGACATGGTGGCACGTTCCTGAAGTCTCAGCTCTCGGGAGGCTGAGACAGGAGGACTACCTGAGCCCAGGAGTTTGAGGTTGTAGTGAGGTATGATAACATCACTGTACTCTATAGCCCAGGCAATAGAGCAAGACCTTGTCTCAAAAAAAAAAAAAAAAAAAAAGCAAAAATGAATAAAGAAAAGGTTGAAAACCACTAAGAGGTCAAATGCAGTACTCCCAGCAGTTGGGGAGGCTGAGGTGGGAGGAATGCTTGAGCCCAGGGGTTCAAGACCAGCCTGGGCAACCAAGGGAACCCCTGGTGCTACAGAAAAGTTTAAAAATTAGCCTGGCTTGGTGGTGCACACTTACAGTCCTAGATACTCAGGAGGCTGAGGCAGGAGGATTGCTTGAACCCAGCAGTTCGACGCTGCAGTGAGCTGTGATCATACCACTATACTCCAGCCTGGGAGACAGAGACCACATTTTTTTTTTCTTTTTTTTGAGACAAAGTCTCTCTGTTGCCCGGGCTAGAGTGCTGTGGCGTCAGCCTAGCTCACAGCAACCTCAAACTCCTGGGCTAAAGCGATCCTCCTGCCAGAGCCTCCCGGGTAGCTGGGACTACAGGCATGCGCCATCATACCCGGCTAATTTTTTTATGTATATATATTTTTTAGCTGTCCAGCTAATTCTTTCTATTTTTTTAGTAGCGACGGGGTCTTGCTCTTGCTCAGGCTGGTCTCGAACTCCTGAGCTCAAACGATCCACCCACCTTGCCCTCCCAGAGTGCTAGGATTACAGGCATGAGCCACCACGCCCCGCTCAGAGACCACATCTCTAAAAAAGAAAATCACTAAGAAAAAGTAAGTAGGTTACTACATATTTATTCTTATAGAGTGCTCAGAAAAGAGTCTGAAAATTTAAGCTTGAAGTAGAGTACCTACTGCTTATTATTCTAATGTTAAGATAGAAAAGCATAGCATAGCAGAAAGTCCAGCTTCTAAGCAAGAATTGTTGTCTCCTTGACAGAGCTCCAATCCAATTATGCCCTAGCCACTGATTTTTCTATCACCACTTCCCCTTTGTTCCAGACAGCCTCCACGACCTTCTGTTCATGTGGTGGAGGAAGAAATTGCTTCCCAGAAAGGCTTAGCCCCCTGCATTTTACTAGATAAAGGAAAAACAAAAAGCCTTTCCACTCTGACAAGCCGATTACTGTCTATGGAGAAGCAAAATGCCTCCCCTAGGATTAAGGGAATAGCCAAAAAAGTACAATATGTTCAGATCTTTAACCACTGCTCTGCCAAGAGCTGCTATGTATTTACAAACACCTTTCTCTCTTCTGGGCAGTCCAAATGTGCATAACTGAAAATACAAACCTCCATAAGGTCCAGTCTAGCTATAGTTTCAAATGCATATAGTGAAAAAATGATGAAATAAAGTCTTCCCTTTCCACTGCTGCAATTAATTACATAGATAAAACCTGGAAGGGAAGAAAAGACTGAAGAGGGAATAGCTAAAGTGTTGAATCTAATATGGTATTTTTTTTTTTTTTGAGACAGAGTCTCACTCTGTTGCCCAGGCTAGAGTGCCATGGCGTCAGCCTAGCTCACAGCAACCTCAAACTCCCGGGCTCAAGCAATTCTTCTGCCTCAGCCTCCCAAGTAGCTGGGACTACAGGCATGCACAACCATGTCCGGCTAATTTTTTCTATATATTTTTAGTTGTCCAGCTAATTTCTTTCTATTTTTAGTAGAGATGGGGTCTCGCTCTTACTCAAGCTGGTCTCGAACTCCTGAGCTCAAACAATCCACCCGCCTTGGCCTCCCAGAGAGTGCTAGGATTACAGGCGTGAGCCACCATGCCCAGCCTCTAATATGGTATTTTATAAAACATATATAGATACCTAGACCCCTGAAATTTTTAGAGTAATCACTTATATTGTCACCTCCCAATGTATACAGCCTAAGGAGACTATAGTCTCTCTTAGTCCTAAGAAATATCTGAAACTGAAGTAAAATAGCAAATGTCTGAAGTTATGAACGTAATATAGTAAAAAAATTAATGTGCACAGATTGCCACTGTGTAAAAAAAATGATGCTCATTGAAGTGAGTGACAGATGTCTATAACACTGTTTACCCACTCTGTATTATATAGCTAACTCCATGTATATACTACAACTGAGATCTTTAAAACTATCTCAACACCTCTTTTCACTTGATTCAAATAACTATGCCAATGAAAGATATTTTTTCTTGTCAATGAGCTTGAGAACAGAGACATAAAAAGTAAGCATTAATAATTGAGGCTTAGCATTAAAATGCAGTCTTCATCCATCCTATTAAACCGTCATTGTCTATCTGATAACCTCTCAGGAGCCTGGCTTGTAGTTCTGTTCTACAGGCCAGTTGCTGTCCCGAATCACCTCTTCTTTGCATTCAGTTTTATGGGGACTGCTGACATCACACACATACACAGACAAGTGGCATGCTCAAAAACTAACTGGTCTATCAAAGGCACCCAGCAAAATAAACAAATGAGATCTTTGGACACTTAGAATGATCATTTTGGTAGGTTGCAACCTTGCCCAATGAGGCATCTCAGTTCTGAAGCCAAGAACTTGACTTCATGGTCAGAGGTTGAAAAGACAAGACTCCAGTCAGATATTTCCTGTAGTTGAATGCACATTAATTTCACATAGTCCACATTCATACAATGAATCATTATCAGAATCAAGAAGGAAAATGTATATTTTAAACAACTTTCCAATAAAAGATAAAGACATTCAGACACAACATACCAAGAATCCCTTTACTATAAATATCAACTATTAGACTCATCTCTTTTGATCCTTTATGTATACTTCTACATATTTTTATCACTTAAACTACTTCACATAAATATTTCCATGTATCTACTTAGCCATATATTTTCACTTCCAATAATAAAGGATAAATGAAATACCCATTGCATTTTGTACACAATTTGTAAAGGAAAAGGAAAAAGCAGATATAGAGAGGTGCTATGAAGTCAAAGAGGGAGAATATGTGACACCTGAGTGGAGAAGAATTTTATTATTCAACAAGTAAGATCCTCCATGCAGTCACATGCCAAAAGTGTCAGAGAATAAACAAGTTAGGAAACACTGGGCAGATTTCACTATACTGTTAACATACTTCTAATCATACCTTAATTCCACCTTAGTTATATTTCCTCTTACCAATCATCATGGCAGCCACTAGAACAAAAGCCCCACTACTGCACGGCACTGTATAAAGCAAGGTACCCAGACACCATCCTTTGCATTGGGGAGCTTACAGGCATAAAACTAAGATGAGAAAGAAGGAAATATGAATCAGAAAGTAACCCAAACTAGAATTCACAAAGATGACACTACAATGCTTCTTTGACCCTATCAGCAGAGGATGCTGAAGCAGTGATTTTTAGGTCCCAGTTTTCTAGTTCTATCTACATTTCTGGTTTGTCAAAAATTAGTTTCCGGCCAGGTGCGGTGGCTCACGCCTGTAATCCTAGCACTCTGGGAGGCCAAGGCGGGAGGACTGCTTGAGCTCAGGAGTTCGAGACCAGCCTGAGCAAGAGCAAGACCCTGTCTCTACTAAAAATAGAAAGAAATTAGTGGGACAACTAAAATATACATATATCTTTTAAAAAAATTAGTCAGGCATGGTGGTGCATGCCTGTGGTCCCAACTACTCGGGAGGCTGAGGCAGAAGGATTGCTTGAGCCCAGGAGTTTGAGGTTGCTGTGAGCTAGGCTGACGCCACGGCACTCTAGCCCGGGCAACAGAGTGAGACTCTGTCTCAAAAAAAAAAAAAAATTAATTTCCTATCCATGTGTAGTGGCTTGTGCCTATAATCCCAGCCAGCTACTTGGGAGGCTGAGGCAGGAGGATCACTTGAGCCCAAGAGATTGAGACCGGCCTGAGCAACATAGTGAGACCTCGTCTCTAAAAAAAAAAAAAAAGAAGAAGAAGTAGTTTTCTTTCCCCTCTTAAAATCAAGTCCTTGTTGCAAAATGTGGTTTACCTCAGAGAGTGTTAGCCACATCTCAGCAGCATTCCCAAGCAGATTAAAAACACTGCAGTTTAAGGCTGAGGCAGTTGCAGAGAGGTCTCTTTATTTTAGTAAGAATTCATATCTTTTTTTTGGCACAGGCAGAGCTCAGCTGTAGATTCAGCTCTCTCTGGTATAGCAGCCAGATGCCTAGATCAGTAACAAACTATACATAGGACTCATCTGACTGATTGCATTTGGACCATTTACAAAAACAAAAACAAAAAAACCACTAATTATTCATTTCTTTCTATGCTATATGTACATATTGTCACGTATATGGAGAATAATAAGGAAGCAATTCAGCCTGGTAGTACTGGTCTGTAGTCTATCTGGGTTTGTGTTGTAGTTCCATCACAAAATACTGTGTGACCTTGTTCAAGTTACTTAACCTCTCTGAGCCTTAATTTTCTCATCTGTAAAATGGGGATAATACTAAATTCTCCCTCAGAGGGTTGCTAGGATTAAATAAAATAATACCTGTAAAGCACTTTTGCATAGTACATGATAAGAACTCAGTGAGCTATGGTTATTGTTGCTGATGCTGCTGTTATATCAATAAAATTAAACAATTTTCATCGTATTTTGTTCTCTCCCATTCTCCCCATATGCTCTCTGGATGGAAAGATCATTTTCCTGCACATTATATAAACACAATATTTCCTCTAAATTATACATGCATATATGACCTATTAGTATGCACTAATTGATACTAATCCTGAACATCATGCTAAGACCCTTCCCAAGGCTAATGTTCACTTTACCACAGAGTCAGTTCAGTTTGACAAGTAAGGAAATTAGCACTGAGGCCAAGACTGGAAGATTCTCATATGTAGTCAAACCTAGAGGATAAAGAGACAATATCTGTATGAAAAGAGATCCTACTCACTTCCAAGGAGCTAGAATTCTAAGTAGATAGGAAGCATGAGTCCTAGAACCAAAGAAATCAGTATTTCTCCTTCTTCCATATTTTATTGATCTGAATTTTCCAAAGTAGAAAAAGGAGGAAATGATTCTTTCTTTCCAAAGAGAATTAAGTTGGTTGCAGTGTTTACTGTTTTTTGGTTTTTTTGAGATAGACTCTCGCTCTGTTGCCTGGCTAGAGTGCCGTGGCATCAGCCTAGCTCACAGCAACCTCAAACTCCTGGGCTCAAGTGATCCTCCTGCCTCAGCCTCCCGAGTAGTTGGGATTACAGGCATGTGCCACCATGCCTGGCTAATTTTTTCTGTATATTTTTAGTTGTCCAGCTAATTTCTTTCTATATTTAGTAGAGATGGGGGTCTCACTCTTGCTCAGGCTTGTCTCGAACTCCTGAGGTCAAGTGATCCTCCTGCCTCAGCCTCCCAGAATGCTAGGATTGTAGGCGTGAGCCACTGTGCCCAGCCAGGGGCCCTTTTTCTTTAGATTTCTCAACTAGTTTCTAGTAAAGGAAGTAGAGATAACCTAAGGCAAAACTAAGAAGTAGATCTGTTTATCTTTGATACCCTCATAAACTGCAATATCTCCTTTGCTTAGGGACCATTCCACCTAAACCAGTCCTTATCTACTATCCCCTAACCCTAAATAAAAACTTCTCTTTCTTTGTATAGCCAAAATCACAGCTGTCATTAAACTAATTCATACTGAAGTGTGAATGATAGCCTCCATTGACTTCTCCATAGTTTTCCAAGAACTTATTAATTTACATGAATCTTTAATGTAGAATTGCAGGGGTTTATTTCCGGACAGGAAATCTTTCCTGATGATCTTAAATTGCACTAATTTTTTTTCAATCATATATAAGGCTGCCCATGGAAGGGAAAGAGAGAAGATTTTACTGTTCTCAACCTAATCAAAGAAAAAGGGATGAAATTCCTCTTGTTTTGATTGCTCTAATACCTTGATTCCCCAGATACAGCCCATTCAGTGTTCATCTTGTCTTTGCTCCTGATACCTAGAACCAGTAAAACTAGGCAAGCCAATTCCTATAACACCAGAGATACTCCCAGCAAAGAAAGGCTGGCCATCTAAAGATCCCAGGATAAATTCTTAGAGTTTTAGAGGGAACTTGAAGCTATGGAGCCTCCCATGTCTAATTTTCTCTCCCCTTTTTGCCAACTATTTCCCATTACACAGCTATCTGCTCACAACTTTAAAAAATTAGAGGGCTGTATGATTCCAACTACATGACATTCTAGAAAAGACAAAACTATAGAGACAGTAAAAAGATCGGTGGTTATCAGGGGTTTTTGAGGAGAGAAGGATGAAGAGGTAGAACACAAAGCATTTTTTATGGCAGTGAAAATATTCTGTACGATACTGTAATGGTAGATATATGTCATTATACATGTCAAAACCCACAGAATAGGCTGGGCATGGTGGCTCATGCCTGTAATCCTAGCACTCTGGGAACCCGAGGCAGGAGGATTGTTTGAGGTCAGGAGTTCAAGACCAGCCTGAGCAAGAGTGAGACCCCATCTCTACCAAAACCAGAAAAAATTAGCCAGGTGTGGCAGGTACCTGCAGTCCTAGCTACTTGGGAGGCTGAAGCAGGAGGATTGCTTGAGCCCAGGAGCTTTAGGTTGCAGTGAGCTATAATGACACCACTACACTCTACCTGGGGCAATGGAGTGAGACTCAGTCTCAAAAAATAAAAGGCAAAAAAAAAAAAAAAGCTCATAGAATGTACATGCAGTGAAACCTAATGAAAACTTGGACTTTAGTTAATAATAATGTATCAATATTGGCTCACCAATTATAACAAATGTAGCACACTGATATAAGATGTTAATAATAGGGAAACTGTGGGTGGGGTTCAGTAAGGGGGTATATGGGAACGCTCTGTACTTTCCACTAAATTTTACTGTAAATGTACAACTGCTCTAAAAAATAAAGTCCATTAATTTAAAAAAGGATATATATATATAAACTATACATACTATATATATAAACTATATATACTATATGAAAGGAAGGCAAAAAGTAAAAAAATTAGACTGGAGGGCTTGATCTCAAACTGGAGGGGATAGTAACTAAAGACAAAGAAAGAAGCTTGAGGAAGTGAAAGAAGGAGAGAAAGACAACTCTCACAGTGGCATTTTTTAGTGACGTGTGCAAACAACTAAAACAAATTTATTCCCCTCAGAGAAGGAGAACAGAAGCCAAGATGTTTATAAGGGACACTGAGATTCTCAGCAGAAAAATCACCACCATTAAGCCTCTGGCATACTTACTAGTATTACCCTGATGCCTCTCCCTGTGGCTAAGGAATCAGAGCTTGTCATTGTAACCATTGCAGAGCTGTGTCTGCAACCTATGCTGGTGCCAATCTTTATGGTGGATTGAGCTATTTTTCAGGAAAATCAAGGGATAATTGCCTAGTATCAAAAGAAGATCTGACCCTTGGGAGGAGAAAAGAGTTGTTCCTTTTGCCACAGGATGATTCTCTCCAGAATAACATAAATAGCTCTTCGAAAGACCATGTCTTTGATAAGCAGAGCTGCAATTTTGACAGCCAATCTGCTGAATGCCAAACAGAGCACACAGCTTTCTACAATGACTCAAAAGATGCGGCAAGGCTGTAGATTTATTCTGCTGACTTTCCCTGCTGAGCCACTCAAGTTTTTTAAAGGCAAAAAGGAAGAAATTCCACCTGGGATCTAAAGACAGAGCTATGTTTGCTCAAAATCTGACATCATCAATGTGAACAACAAGATTTAAAAGCTGGAATGATGGCTGGCAATTTTAGTCGTTAGAGCAGAAGTTGGTTCAGCACTTCAATCTGCCGACAGAATCAGCAGCCACACAGGGCACATGGTGTGCCAGACTGACAATGAGCTAATTTCACAAAATTCATTCTCATTCTCTGTGTACTTTCACATGACAACTGCAAATAGTCCAGATTCTTACCAAAGCACAAATACAAAGGTAGTATATTTCCCCGCACAAAGAAATTTCAGAGTAAAAACACAAAGGCATTATTACAAAGAGATAAGCCTCAAAGGTTTCTTTTTTTCTCCATGATGTTTTCCTTCTTAGTATCCTATGCTTAAAATGAAAATTTTGTGAGAGAAAATTTAAAAAGCAAATCTCCCTACCATAAACTATTAAGAGCATTTCTCTCTCACAATGTCATTTTTTTCAGTATGAGATTCTGAAAGAGAAAAGCTTTCTACATATCTTAACTCAAAAAATAACAGCTGTGTGCTATGATTTAAAGGACAATCTTTCTGTGGTTAAATAGATTCAACCCTCAACAGACAAAAGAAAACTAAGCTTGAGAGTTAAGATACCCAATTTCTGTTTAAAACATTTTGGTTATCTTATGATAAAGAAAGAAAAAAACCCACTAAAATTTAGAGGTAATGAGTTCTATTTTGATTTTTAAAAACATGTATTGTACTGAACGAGTACCTTGAGATAGTTACTGAAGCAAAGGCATTAGTAATAGCAAAACATCACAGAAAATTATAAGCAGAAAACCAGTATAAAATTTTTCCCCAAAGAAAATACATAACCTTTTTCACAAAAATTAATGGAAAGAGGACAAAAATAAAGATGTTTTGCTTTATAAATAATATTGCCAAACATATGTATGTCTTAATTTTTAGACAGCCAAACACCTGAAATTTAGCCAAATGTCTACTAACACTGGCAACTGTAACCCTTTCAAAGTAGCTCATCATTTGGTTATGAAGACTCCATTAAAACAAAACCTCAATCTAACCAAACTCCAGCTGAATGGGCTTTTCTTGAAGTATTATAAAATCCCATGTAAAAGGGGCAATGTGTTTTATTCAAGCCACTGGCACATGGTTAAAAAGCTTAAGTTTGCCCAGTTACAATCCTTTGAGCAGAATGTTGAAATTCTCTTTCTTCTCTTCAAAAAGATCTTCCAGAGAGCATCTCTTGCACCTTGTTCATAATGTACAATTTATCGGCATTTCTTTTCCTTTCTAAATGGCCGGGAGGGAAGAACTCCACAGCCACTGTGTGTGGTTAGTAATGGCGCTTTTACTTGTCATTGTACAAGGCCTGTTAAATATTTACAACACAGACAGCAATATCTAGTCCTAAACACCCAGTTGTGAGTTTGAATTTTGTTAGAAATAAATCTATGACAAGTTTTCCCTAGCAAAATGCCAGAAGACTTTACTAACAGCTTCAAGAGACCCAGCGGGTCCAGAGGAGCAGTTATAGGCCATCTGGTGATTACTTATTATTATTTATACAGCACTGTAGATGTACACACAGATGTGTTATGAATCCACATACAGAGAGGCCCTAACAAGGGTTTCAGACAGAATGCGACTGCTGAGCAAGTCAATCTGCATTAAACAAATACGCTAACCAGAGAGGGAATACACTGGCTGTTTTTAAATCTGCTATATTAGCTGGAAGACGATTTGATAAAAGAATGAAGAATTCTATATAATGACAATATCATTATCAACAACCTAGCTACATGTGGTTTTGCAAGGTTGGCAAAAGAAGGATAAATGAAAGTCAGGCTCAGATCTGGAAGGTACTTTAAAAACTCAGCTATTTGTAAAAGAAAAAACTAGGAAAGAGCCCATTTCCTAACTTAGGAAGAACTGAGATACAAAGATATAAGATTTTATTTTTTTTCTACCAGGAATGCTCTGAGAACAGTTTCTAGATTATCATTTCAAATACTAAGTTATATCCAAGGAAAACAAGAGTGAATAACTAAAAAATTTCATCTTAATTTCCTGGGTATAGCTCTAGTTAGGTTCATACAGCCTTTTTTTGGGGTGGGGGCGGTCAGCAGAGACTGGAACAAAGATGCCTTTAATCTACTGTGCTCTTGGTAACATCAAAATAAATACAAGACAAAAAAACTAAAATAAATGGCCACATGTTTCTAAGGGCAAGTGTCAAGACTATCAGATCTGACATTAAGATATTTAGGGCTGGGGCACAGTGGCTCACCCCTGTAATCCTAGCACTTTGTGAGGCTAAGGCAGGAGGATCACTCGAGGCTAGGAGTTCAAGACCAGCCTGTGTAAGAGTGAGATCCCCTCTCTACAAAAAATACAAAAATTAGCCAGGCATGGTGGCACACACCTGTAGTCCCAGCTACTTAGGAAGCTGAGGCAGGAGGATCACTTGACCTCAGGAGTTTGAGGTTGCAGTGAGCTATGATGATGCCACTGCACTCCAGCCTGGGCAATGGAACAAGATCCTGTCTCTAAAAAAAAAAGAAAGAAAGAAACTTGGGTTTAATTCCTGTTCTCAATATCTCTACATTTTAAAAATCCCAGTCCAAATGTCCCAATTTTGTCCATATGATGCATAGGAGTGGTCTACTTCCATCACAGGGTTACATAAAACTGCAGCATATGCAGGGTGGACTGAAAGTTATTGCAAAATCAACATATTACAAAAAATAAGGTTAGCATTTGGCCTAATTGTGTATAATGCAGTGTATTTTCAGCTGCCTGACAGCATGGAGGCACTCTTACCAGATGGGCACTGGATGAATTATTGAATGAAGTATGAATTATTAAATAAAAATTGGAATTTTTTTAAACTCTTGGCAGGGGGTGAGGAAGAAAAGCTTATTTGTTTGCCTGAAATTGCCTTCATGTGTCGAAACATGTAAACATAGCATATACCACCACAAATGGCATTTTACCTACCAGAGCCATTGTTTCCCTTAAATTCTCCAATCCAAGGTGCTTCCCTAATATAAAGAATTAGTAATCAGCACTAACTCATTCTTCCTTGCTTTTCTCTTATGCTCATGCCAGGTAATAGGGAAACTTGCCAAAGGTACAGAATTAAAGATCCAGAGTCCCATAGTACCAGTATGGCCCACTTAATGGGAGGGCTGGGATAACAGGAATAATCTCTATAGATTTGTGTTATATAGGCAATAAAACATATACCTTTGCAGCATGCCAGCATTTAACCAATCATAGGAGCTATTTGTTGCCTCATATATTACAGAGCAATAGAGATTTAAGGGATAATGTTCATGGAGGCAGAGGATATGAAGCAATAAACAGCTTTGGAGGTTGGTTAAATGCCAAGTGAAGCCAGGACTACAGTACCATAAACATTATTCCTATTATATGACAAGATAAGGAGGTATAAGAAGCTGCCCTCAATCCCATCACAACTAGGGCTCCATCACTATTTTTTGTCTTACAAAGGAAAAGCAGGTCTGGGAGGTCTATCAGTTAGTTATATGTTTCATGTCTCAGTTAAAAAGATATGAAGATTATCTCTGCAAGAAGGCTGTCCAGTAAAAAAAAAAAAAAAAAAAGATATGAAGAGAATTTCAACCTGTACCTAAATGTCCTCTGGGAGAAGAAGATCTGATACTAGATACCTTCAGGGAAAAAAACAAGCAAGAGTCCCTCAGGGTCACTCTGAACAGAGAAATAATCAAAGGATTTTTCCTTAAAAGGACAGAGTTGATACAGAGTGGTTGTGACAGAAACCTTTCTCAATGGCTAATAATGGGATGATACTGTCCATGAGTAGTATGTCCTCAGAGGAAATGTGTTCCTATTCCTAAGGAAATAGGTATTCTAAGTAATAAGCTGATATGATCTGCTCCTGCTCAAAGACTTAATTATGATAACCAGAAGGACTACTTAAATCTGCACAACTTACACTGCAAACCAGCGTCATGTGCCTGAGAAAAAGGTGTGCAACAATATGAAATTTGTTGACTCCTGGTATTAAAAACTGGGCAAAAAGCATCCAAAAGGTAAGTTATCTAACTGCACCCACATGAAACAACATCTCAAATCCAAGATTATTGACACAGTTATTTATCCCTGCTTCCACATACAATGGAATAACTTTATAATCCACCTTCAAGTAAATGTCCCCCCAAATATTAAAAACTTACAAGACTTCCTAGATTCAACACCAAACTACATTTTTATAATTTTAACAATAACACAGAGGCAAAGCCATTTTATAGTCACAATATTTTTAAATAGATGCTATCTTGTAAACATTTCAAAAACCCATACAACTCAAATTCAACAGTTCTCTGCCAATAGGGTATCTGGGGCACTGTTGCCTTAACAACACTAACCCCATTCTCAGGAGGCAACTCTATTAACTACTCCTGCTACCATATTCCATAGAGAGGTATTAGCAAGAATATTGCTTTCCCTGAGTTCCTCTTCATGAGGTTGATGAGGCCTCAGAGAAACAAAGAGTCTCCACAGGCATAAGGGAATAAGAGGGCTAAAAAACCTTATCACCTGTCTTTTCAGATAAGAATGCAGACAGCACAACCTTTAGCAGCCTTTTTTGTTGTTGTTTTAAAAAAGTACATGCAGCATATTTAGAACTCAGCTGTGTCACATCAGACTAACTGTTGGGAAGTGGATCATGAACATAATCCAAAAATAACAGCCATTAAAGACCTAGCAACCAAAACATGTTTATGTATCCATTGAAAGCCTGGTGGTTTTGATTATATGGTGGAGAGCATAATCCACTAGTCTATTTTAGGTGAATTTTCCTTTCACCTTCCCTTACTATTAGGACATAGAATGATTTCTGAGTTTAGGGGTGCATAGGGTAAAGTCTGGGCAAGGAACAGATACTGAAATAATGCAAGATTCCTCTAGGTTTTTTTTTCTTTGTTTGCTTTTTACGAATCAGTCTCCTGAATTATAATTGCTTTCATTCCTTCTTCCTCTACCTGGTAGAATCTACTGCTTTTTGAGACTTCTATGGTAGTAGGTTCTAAACTGTGTCTTACAAAAATTATCATGTCCTTATTACCCTCTTGGGATTTACATAGTCTTTTTATTATTCTACCATTTCTGGAATAAAGAATCTGAACCAATGTCAAGTGGTTTATAAATATTAATAGCTTGAAGGCCTCAAGGTGGCTCCAGAATGAAACCATTCTCAAGGGATATAAGGAAGTTAGATGATAGGCCAAGGGTAGTTCACTTTACCAAATTTATCTTCTCTGCCAGATTTTCACTATTTCATATAACATAAAGCAATCACAGTAAATCTTATAAAGGTCCCATTCAAGTTGTTACCGGATATTGGGAGAAACCTGGAAGGAGACTAAATATAATTTAAGAAATATAATCTCACCTGACCATAAAGTTTTGACATGCAAAGGAGGTAAAGGGATGAACCATGCTACTTTCAAAGTCTTAAGTTGTAGCTTTCTATCCTTTTTCTATGAAACAAGTAACTTGAATCCAAAAAAAGAAGGTAGCAATGTTCCACATGCAACTTCCCACTGAGGGAAAAAAATTTTTAGAACCTAAGCCAGAGGTTATAATGAACCCTAATAGCCAAAATGACAACAAACAATTCAAAAATGGGAGGAAGAAGTAGGGGAAGGAAATGGCTTATGGAAACAGAACCCAACCATAGAGGAAGGAACCAAAGTAAAAAGTCACTGCTGTTTTCCTACCTCCAGTTCCTCCCCCAAACCCCAAAAACAGCAAAACAAAAAGAAACAAACACAAATTTCACAAATCTGTGAAATCTCACAATTTCGGTGAATACCACTCTTTTCTGATGAGACAGCTTAATGAGATGCTACTTATATTTTTCTTCCTTAGAGAGCTTAAGAGATGCTTTTCTTGTGTGTTTCTTATTTCTATCATCCATTTTTATTTCTTTGAGAAGTCCCTGTCTGGGTGGCTTAAGCATACAATATATAAGAGGGTACAGGAGTTAAGCAGCTTAAACAATAAATGAAGAAAAATAATGGTAAGTATGAGAAAAATAAACCTTTTCCCCCAAAATGCATATTTTTCAAATAAAAGAGAGAAGTGAAAAGGGTACCAGGTATCAGTTGTGGGAGTCATAGTATACACTATAATCAAGTTCACACACAAAATTTGGAGGCATAATTTTTAGATATGGACTTTAATAAAGCTGTCTGAAAAGTAAAAGAAATTTACCCTATTTTCTTTTTTTTTTTTTCTTTTTGAGACAGAGTCTCACTCTGTTGCCCGGGCTAGAGTGAGTGCCGTGGCGTCAGCCTCGCTCACAGCAACCTCAAACTCCTGGGCTCGAGCAATCCTCCTGCCTCAGCCTCCCGAGTAGCTGGGACTACAGGCATGCGC
>CAUYPO010108889.1:0-32875 GCA_963574435.1 Cheirogaleus major
GCAACATAGCAAGCCCCTGTCTCTACAAACAAAACAAACAAACACACACATACCATATTAGAACTAAAAAATTCAGTAAAATCACAGGATATAAAATCAACTTATAAAAATCTATAGCATTTCCATACACTATTAGTAAACTCTCTGAAAAACAAATCAAGGAAACAATCTTATTTACAGTAGCTGCAAAACAAACCTACAAATAAATGTAACCAAGAAGATGAAAGGCCTGTACAATAAAAACCACAAAACATTGATTAAAGAAATTGAAGTAAACACAAATAAATGCAAAGATATCCTATGTTCATGGATTGGAAGAATTAATATTATTATTAAAATACTTATACTATCCAAAATGATCTAGAGATTCAATGCAATCCCTATCAAAATACTGATGACATTCTTCACAGAAATAGGAAAAAATCCTAAAATTCTTATGGAACCACAATAGACTCCCAATAGCCAAAGCAACAAATAAAAAATTATTAGACTAGTATGAATAATTAAAATGTTATCTATAACCAGGAGAGAAATCAGTTACTAGAAACAGACACAAATGAAAGAAATGATGGAAATAGCAGGCAAAGATGATAAAATAGGTGTGGTAAATATACTTCATATGCTCAGGTATGTAAAGGAATACATAAACACAATGAGTAGAGAAATGAAAGATATAAAAGACCAGGTTGAAACTTTTAGACATTCAGAAAATACAAGTGCTAAAATGAAAATTTCTCTGGATTGTATTAACATCAGAATAGACATTTCACATCAGTGAATTCTAAGGAATAGAATGTATCCAAAATGAATTTTAAAGGGAAGAAAGTAATTGAAAATGAACAGAGCATTAGGGACTTGTTTGAATAATATTAATAAATTTAAATAAGTGTGATTGGAGTCCCCACAAGAAAAAGATTAAAACTTGTTGAAGAAATAGCAAAAATTTTTAAATTTGATAAAGAGTATATAAACCCACAGGTCCAAGAAGCTCAATCAACTCCAGCCATGATAAACACCATACACACACACACACACACACACACACACACTTCTCATAAAAAATACATCATAAAATTGCTTAATAACTGATAAAGAAAAAAATTTAAAGCAGTTGTGGCTTAGAATAGGGGGAGACACATCATATAAAAAGAAGAAAAATAAGAATTCACAGATATCAGAAACTATACAAGCAATACAATAATGGGATAACATATTTATAGACTTAAAAGAAAATCAATTTTCAAACTAAAATTCTAAATCCAGTAAAAATTAAGGTCAAAAGAAAAAAAAATTTAGACAAACAAAAACTTAGTTCGTTACCAGGAGACCTGCACTGAAATAAATGTGAAAGGAAGTTCTTCCCGCTGAAATAAAATGATATTAGATCTAAATTTAGATCTACACAAAAGAATAAAGTGCACCAGAAATGGTAAATATGTGAGTAAATATGCATCTTTATTTTTAAATTGCTTTAAAGATGCTATTTGAGGCAAAAATAACATTGTAGAATTTTTAACATGTAAAAGTAAAATATATGACAGTAGTGCAAAGAATTGGACAGGGAAATGGATATATGCTTTTGTAAGGTTCTTACATTATATAGCAAATGGTATAATACAGTAAAGTTAAATTATGATAAGGTAAAGATCCATATAGTAAAGTCTAGAGTTGCAGTGCCCACTATGGTATCCACTAGCCACAACTGGCTAAATTTAAATTTTAATTAATGAAAATGAAATAATTAAAACTTCGGTTCCTCAGTTGCACTAACTCTGTAACAAATGCTCAGTAGCCACGCATGACTACCATATTTGAGAGCACAAGTATAGAACAGTTCCATCATTACAGAAAGTTCTTCCATTGGACACTGCTGCTCTAGAATAACCACTAATAAAGAAAACATAGGTATAACAAATAAATTCAATAGTGGACATAAGACGAAATAACATGTTTGAAAACACCATGTTCACGATAAGGCGGGAAATGAAGGGAGAAGGAAGCAAGAATAGATGGGGCAAAGAGGAAACAAATAGCTTGATGATAGATTTAAAACTAATAATATGAATAATTTTAAACACATCAGTCAAAAAAAGAGATTGTCATACCGGATAAAAATGCAAGACCCAATTATATTCTGTGTACAAGAAACCTATTACACTTAAAAAGGTTTAAAATTTAAAGAAAGGAAGTGATATGTCATACAAGCACTAAAAAGGAGAAATATGGAGTGACTATGCTGATATCAGATGGAAATAGATTTTAGAACAAGGAATATTACAAGAGATTAAGAGGGGCTATTCAAAATGATAAAGCAGTCTGTTCATCATGAAGACATAGCAATTCTGAATGTATGTGCACCTAATAACAGAGCTTCAAAAATACATGAGCCAAAAACTGATAGAAATTAAAAGAGAAATAGACAAATCTACAATTATAGTTGGAGATTTTAATACTTCTTTCTCAGTAATTAATAAGACATTAAAAACAAAATACATAAGGTCACAGAGGACTTGATCAACACTATTACCACATAGATTGTAGACCAAATTGACATTCATAGAACACTCCACCTGTGGAGGAGTCACTCCATTTTGGATGCTAATCTGCCATGTTGACTTCTTATTAACTCCAGTCCTAGGAATGCCTCCAAGATTTCTACTCTATTTACTGTTCCTTGTGTAAGGCAGGACAACCTTGATGTTACTGTAAACACGTATTTCCCATAAATCCTGCCCTTATGCAAATTATAAGGCAGAATTTATGGTAAGTACAAATCCTATCATATTGTAGAATTATAACCTATTGAATTAAATTAGAATTCATGATTCCCTATCATGCACATAGCATCCTTGCCTTTCCCTGAGGGGTCAACTTTAATTGTCCTGCACATTCCTTCAGGAGCACATATGCTCTTTCCCTATGACACACAAGCCCTGGATCTGGGCAGTAGCAGTGCAAAGATCTACCTGTCTTGCTGCTGCCCGAGACCACGCTTCTGTTTGTGAGTTCCCCAGTAAATCGCCTTTTATCAACAAACTGGATTTGTCTGCTTCATTCTGTGGTTTCTTGAGTCCTTCTGCTTTTGAGGGTCACTTTGCATATACAGCCGTTTGGCAAACCAGCAGCCAGCAACAGCAGAGTATACACTCACCAAGATAAACCATATGTTGTGCCACAAAGCAAATCTCAACACACTTAAGAGGTTTGAAGTCGTACATTATATGTCTCTGATTGTAACGAGAGTAAATTAGAAATTAATAGCAGAATATATATAAAAAATTCCTTAATATCCAGTGATTTAAAACTGACTTCTAAATAACCCATGAGTCAAAGAAGAAATTAGAAGGGAAACTAGGAAATATTTTCAAATGAATGAAAAAAACAGGTATAACAAAATTTGTGGGATTAAACTAAAACCCTACTTAGGAGAAAATTTATATCTCTAAATTCTTATATTATTAAAAGAAAATCTGAAATATAAAAACCATAAAAATAATAAAGAAAATCAATGAAACCAATGCTGTTTTTTTTTTTTTAAAAAGGAAACAGGAGAAATAGCTTATTTCAGGTCTGAAAGTAGAGAATATCTTGGAACATCTTGCACCAGAAAGTAAGGAGGAGCTCAAAGAATAGGAAACAGGCCAAAAGGACATTAGAGCCAGCTTGAAAAGGGTCAAATTAGGGACAATTTAAAGATTATAACCTATTGAATTAAATAAAAATCCATGATTCCATACTGACGTTAAGGAACAAATAAGGCCAGAGGACAGCTGCAAGTAATAGATTGAGAACAAATGGGCTTAGACTATCACCATTGGGAAACCATCATGATAATAATTGATACAGGAAGATTCGTCCATGGATATTAAACTTGTGGATGAGAACCTGTGAATTAAGAATATTTACAGCTCCAAATCACCTCCCCACAAGTACTTTCGAAGAAGAAATGCTGGCATTTTAGTGAACGGACCTGACAGCACCTGACCAGGTTAACTGGGCCAGTAGTGGGTCACGTCGGCATCACGTGCCTCTCGCTGCAAAACACTGGCGAGGACACATCAGCTCTGCGGTGTGGGTGCCCAAAATACAAACCCTGAATCTCATAACAAGGAAGCATCGGGCAAACCCACACTGAGGTGCATTTTTACAAAGTAACTGGCCTGTGCTCCTCAGAAATGTCAACTTCATGAAAGACAAAGAGATTGAAACACTGCTCCCGCTCAAAGGAAACCAAACAGGTGCAACAGCCGAATGCAGTGCTGTAACGCACACGATTGGGAGTCGGCACAATCTGAATAAACTCTGTAGATTAGGTCGGGAATCGGCAAACTACAGCTTGTGGGACCAAACCAGGCCAATGCCTGTTTCTGTAAATAGTGTTTTATTGAAACATGGCCACACCCGTTTATTTATGTATCATCTACGGCTGCCTTTACACCACAACAGGTGAGCTGAGCAGCTGAGACGGGTACTGTGTGTTCTGCAAAGGCTAAAATAGTTACTATCTGACCCTGTTAGAAAAAGTTTCCCCACCTTTGGATTAGATCATTTTATATTATTAGTTTTCCTGATTTTGTTGATTTTATTGTGGTTTTGAGAATGTTCTTCTTTTTAGAAAATAAACTAAATTTAGAAAAAATATATATGTATAGTTTTTATATATGTATTTATATATTTATTTATATATATCTGTAATAAATGTTAGAGCTAATTTTATAAAAAATGATTTAATCAATGAGAAAACTGAATTCTCAAAATTGTTTGGCTTCCATATTGTTAATTTTTAATATATGCAATACATTTATTACATAGAGTAATACTTGAAAAAGTCTCCTGAAGATTTTCATAATCCCTACCCTTGATTGAGAATTAGTAAATTAGAGCCATCTAAAAACAAAATACTTCCAAACTTATAAACTATTATTGTCCAGTATATTAATTCTAAATCTTTGAAATGTTCAGGCAGAAAGAAACATACAGATTAATTTTAGACTTCAACTTAAATGTGCGTGTTAAAATATAAGATTAACATCTGTTTCTGTCACTATAGTTAATTAAGTGTCTGGAGAAAACCTCCAGTTGTCTAGAGTAATTAAAATGCATTTAAAGTATTCAAATTATTTTTACTATACATTGATGAGCTGGCAGAAAAATAGGGACATCCTCAAAGGCCAGAACAACTATGCCGTACTCAAGCAGTGGAGCCTGCGTTTGTTCTCGGGGCACCTGCCAGTCTTGATGGCCGAGAACTCGAATTATTTGGAGCCACTAATGTGAAGGAAACGGGAGACAAAACCTGACGTTGTTGGAGTAGGTCAGGTCAGTCAGCTCACATACAGTGGGACACCTTAAAAGTAACACCCTCGGAGGGCGGACCAGAGAAAATCCCTCTCCACGGCAGGAGCTTCTGCAGGGGAGCAAGTAAGAAGTAAGAGGGGCGGGTGTGAGCACACGAGTCTGTCTTCAGAGCATTGGGTGGCTTCTCCCCGAAGCTTAGCAGAAGCAAAAGCAAGTATCTGGGGGAACACAGTTTAGCTCAAAGCAAGAAAAATGAGTTCAGAATCAAAAATTCAAAAAATAAATAAGCCACTATGAACAAGAATCAGCATAAGCTAAAAACTATAAAATTAAAGCCTCATTAGTGCCAAAATTATAATCATGTTTAATATGTTTAAGCATTTTTAATATGTTTAAACATTGTAATGCTTATTTTACTGAACTATTTAAATTTATGTTTTAAATATTTTTAAGAAATCAAGACATTTAAAGTATGAAGAACGAACAAAAGACATCAAAAAATACATGGCACATATGAAAAAGAACTAACTAGAATTTTCCAAAAAGAAAAACAAAATTGGAATCTCAGTGGTGGGCTATCACTAGCTATTGTCAGATTAAAATGTTTGTGGGTACAGCAGAAAGTCATTGCTCAGTGAAAATGATAAATTTGATAGCAGATCCAGGCAGGCCCAAGGGGTACAGGTAAATTACACAAACCGGTGTCCCAGACTGTCTTAGCTCTACTGTACCAACACCTCTCCTCCCTCAAGTCACAGGTAGAACGTTATAGATTTCTTCTGACTAGCTGACGGAAGAAGCAAAGGCCCAGGCCTGGTTCACAGAGAGGTCAGCTTGATATCAAGTTGATACAAGCCAAAAAACGCACTTCTGCCATGTGGGACCCACCCAGTGGAGGTCTCAAAGGCTGGCAGCGACAGCCAGCAGACAGAAATACCAGCAGACAGATTGCTGAGCCATGCACCTTAGCCACTCACTGTGACCGGAGGAAGCAGGAGCCTGCAGTGTGGACATTACGCCAGTGGCAAGTGGCTGGGCTAGTGGGCCAAGGCCCTGAAAGGAGAAGGATCAGCCAATTGGAGACAAGGAAGTCTGAGAAAGAGAGGAATGGTTGGACTTAAGGGAGTGGACATACAGCAAGTAAATCTCTGGGTTTTACATTGATGCCCACCAGAGGGCACCCCCTGTGGAGGAAAAGAATCATCTACCAAGTGGACCCGTTAATTTTTCTTTTTGATGCCAGCCAGGCTGTCCTCAGTCACCCAAGCGCCGGCACAGCGGGCCCATAAATGGAACACCCTGGGGCCGGGAGGGCCAAGCACGGCCGGGCAGCACCGGTTTTCCATCACCGCGGCTGATCTCTCTGCCTCCTCTGCTGACCCGCAGCAGGGCACAGTGGCGTGGGGCCCTGGATACGGCCCGTTCCTGGAGGAAACCAGACACCACGTGGAGGCAAATGGGTTCTGTTGGCCCTTCCACCCTGGAAAGGCAGTGTTGCCTCCTCGCTGGGAGTGACATCTGCCGCGGGTATGGGTGTGCCCTCCATGCTCCACGGGAGCCTCCTCCAGCTCCGTCTTCTAAGAACGTACAGAATGTCTCATCTGTTGGCAACCAATCCTAGAGTACACTTCCGCAGTCCAAGGGGCCCATTTTATGAAAAAGGAGTGACAATGGGCGCATGACCATGAGATACATCGGTTTTAAGCTCTCCATATGTATCTAGTCTCATGGAATGGTGGAATGGCCTACTCAAGGCTCACTGGTGTGCCAGTCTGGGGACAACTTGATGGGCCAGGATGCTTTCCCTAAGACGTGGAATATGCACTAACTACGCCACGACAGTGCGGAGCTGTGTCCCTAACAGCCAGAACACAGGGCATGAGAGCACAGCCCTCACTGTAACTCCCACAGGTCTGTTTGCAGAATTTTTGCTTTTCATCTCGGGTTATGAGAACATGACTTGTTCTCTTGTTTCTACAAGTTTCTGTCCACAATGAATAAGGAACCAGATGTTTTACAGCCCTGTAAAATCAAAGTTACATTCCCTGAGAGAGCCCAGTGAAGGTCAGCTAGGCTTATTAAAGTTGTCCGGCAAGATAGCAGCAATAGTTTGGACATCTCCCGAGTTTGGGATAAATAATCCTTAGCACGTGTCATAGGAGGAATGTTAGTGAGAGGAGGGGCTGTTGAGCACGGGAGGACAAGATGGGGTGGGGATGATGACTGTCTTCAGATACCCGACCAACTGTCACGTGGAAGAATGTTGTTTATTGCTCCAGAAGGCAAAAATCGAGAAGGTTAGAAAAGGCCAGTTTGACTCAACACAAAGAAGAGCTTGTTAACCTTTAGACCAGTGCTGTCCAATAGAAACAGAAGGTGAGCCACATATGTAATTTCAGAGCTTCTAGTAGCCACAGTAAAAAAGTGGAAAAGAAAAATAGATAAAATTAATTTTAACAACATATTTTATTTAGCCCAATCCAAAATATTATCAGTTCAACATGTCATCAAAATAAAAAATATGAATGAGATAATTTACATTCTTTTCTTCATACTAAGTCTTTGAAACCTCATGTGTATTTTACACTCAGGGCACAGCCCGATTTGGACTACCAGGTTCCAAGTGCTCCGTAGCCATGTGTGACTTGTGCCTACTGGGCAGCAGTAGACTAGATCGTTTCAGATGGAGTGAGAAGCCTATCAGTCAGATACCACTGAAGCCACGCTCAGTAACCACTGATCAGGGATGTTTTAGAGGAATGTTCACACACAGGTTATGTTAGGGACAGTCTCCAGGTCTCCCCTCCCTCTACCTCTTCTCCACTCTTTATAGCAAAGGCAGGAAGAACAGAACTCCACCCAGTAGCATCCAGCCCTCGGTCCCCATCCACCCAAATGATGGCAGCAAGGGCTGCTACACCTGCTGGGGAGTGAGCACTTTTCCAGGAGTCTTCCAGCTTAGTGTGTCTGGGGGAGTTTTACAACAACCTGCAATTAAACTCTGCATTGAAAAGCAGGAAACAGGCATCATTGACTCTTGGCTGGGCTGCCCATGACACGGTATAAGTAATTCCTAGTTATAAACGCTACGCCTGGATTTTCTCTCACTTGAGAATTACCGGTAACACTGCCTTTGGAAGAAGGTGCACTTTGCCTTTTTAGTAGAGTTAATAACCTTGGGTAAGCTGATCACATTTTTGTGGTTGAGCAAAGTAATAACTTTCCTCTGAATTTGTTGCTTTTCTAAGTAAAGGAAGCTTTCAAAATGTAGTAGAAAAGATGGTGTGATTTCATCTAAATTTCCAAAGACAAGCTAAAACCAGGGTGAAAATTTTATCAATGTAAATGATTGATGATGTTTTCCTGGGTTAACTGAGACAGTGGGAAGTCAGGAGCCCTTTGCACATCTTTCCGAGGAAGGAGAGGACTTTACCGAGCAGACTGTTGGCACCCACCTGACCAGCATGTGCGCGTCCCAGATGTGAATCAGGGTTTTCTCCTGGGTTGAGCTGTAGGAAAAGGCTTCATTCTGGACAGAAGAGGAACCAGGCCATTTTCCACTTGTGAGTCCCATGATGGGAGGAATTGCCAAAACCAGTCTTGATTCAATAATGTTCCAATTGTGCGCCTGCGCCTGATCCCTAAGAAGGGCAGTTCAGGACAAAGGGCACAATGCCAATGCACGACAATGCATAAGGTGATAAGAACCTATTCATGGTGTTCTGTGTCAGTTGATTAACATGATTTAAAAACTGGATTAGGTTGTTTGTGAGGCTGGGCGGTGAATGATGTCAAGGAGAATGGTCCAAGAAATTTCAAATCCATTTGGCAGCCTTAAGTCTGCTGCATGCCTCCCCTTCTAATCCTGATTTTTAGCCAACTGGTACACAGGATTTTCATCCCATCTCTCCCATAAAACAGAAAGGATATAAATGGAAATGTGGGAAGTGTCCTCGGCCACTTTAGTTTTGCCCACAGCAATTTAATATGGACCAATTTCAAAAGATTGGGAGGCTTAGTTTTCAACATTGTCTTGGCTCCGTGTTTTGATGTCATGCCTAGTGTCTTCCATGTGACCGGAGCTGCTATTCTAGATGCAGGAATCCGTGCAGGGAAGTTTTCTGCATTTCTGCCCACCCCTACCTCAGGGTAGCACAAGGAAAACCAAACACAGGGGTGATGCTGTGTTGGAAAACCCTCTAGCGCGGAGATGTCCAAAGTGAGCAGTTAGCCAGGGCCAGACATCTGTTTGACTCCCACCCTCCCTGCCGCTTGGTTTTCTGATTGTTTGAAATGTGCTGCCATAACTCACTTGGGTCCATTCTTTGACTGTCAGATCACCGTTGCTGCTGGCTAAGCCGCGGTCCCTGCAGAGACTGAAATAAATCTTTTCTAAAGGCTGGAGAAAGTGCTCTTGAGTTATTAGATATTTTTGAAGAGAGATTTTATTTATTTTCATTGTTTTTAATTTTTGTGATTGGCCCTTGAGACATTGGTCCTTTTGTCATACAAGTGGAATGGATGAGTTTACTAAGATAAGACTTGGCAAGATAGAAAATCTGTGATGAATTTGGAGCTAAATTCCCTAATAATTAAGAAAGAAAAGATTTAAAAGCCCCAGCCAAGGTGTTATTGTCAGGAGGTTGTCATACACTTGTAGTTCACCACTTTGGAAGATCAAATCCACATGTACGTGGAATTTAAACAAAAATTAAAAAATACAAAACCTAACCAAATTATTGTGGACAGTCGCTAAAATTCCTCTGCAGTGTTGGGGTGAGGGAACTCCCGCAGGGGGCTTAGCCCTGGTCCAGCCACTATCCATCAGGGACAGTCAGGTTGGCCCTGCACGTTCAAAGCGTGTGGCCCTGCCTTGGCTGCAGCACAGGATGGGAGAGCACCCGGCTCCCGTCAGACAGTTAGCTCCAAGCACTCAGCTATTCAGGTGCTACCCAAGGCTCAGTTATGAAAAATAATATCCATGCAGAGTTCCTTAAAGTCTCAAAGTGTGCTCCCTGGACCACAGACGGGAGCCCCAGTCCAGACCTGCTGAATCAATCTGCATTTACTGAGACCCCAGGCCACTCTTGAGCACACTGAAGCTTGGGGAGGCTGATCCAGGGATTCGCAGTCTCCATTCTAGATCCGTGCTGTGAACAGGTTTGGGGCCCTGCGCCTCTGAGGAGAAGGAGGCTCAGGACACGACTACGGTATTTTCTGTTGCAATACGGAGGTTGTTCCCATTTCTACATGCGCCCCGCCCTCACCAAGTGAGAAATCCCTCTCCAGTCTCAGCATCAGGAGAGCATCTTGTGGATCCTCTGCCTCTTATAACTGAATATATCCACCAAATGGATTTATGCCTTGGCCCACAGAGAGGTCGAAGCCAAATACAGAGTCCAGCAGCAGTTCACAGCATGCGACATTCATTTTTATTCTTCTTAAACCTGCTAGCTCTTCTCTCCCTCTATCGATGGCCCACACACCCCACTTGTGTACTTATTTGTCTTTCTCCTGCATGTGTTTCTGTAAATACTCTCCATATTTTTTCTAGACTAGGTGGGAAAATACATTAATATATTAATGCCATTAATGAAAACTTCTTCTCTGACGGTGGTGTGTCCTCAAGTGATAAAGGAAGCTTTTCCGATACTTTTCAAAGAACCACGTGCTAAATTTCTCCACCCCAGCCCTCGGCTTCGCGTTCACCCTGACAGCGGCTGCTGGGAGCCAGGTGTGAATGTGCCACATCACACTGATGTGTGGTCATTTGGTTTTTGTCATCAGAAGGGAAACAGACACTCCAACCCTGAGAATTGGTGTGGATTTTTGCCTGTGTATTTAGTGCTTGAAGGAAGATTTTTTTTTTTTCCGTTTAGCACACTGCCATGTTCCTCCATCCCCACAAAGCTCTGTGTCCCCATTCTGTAAATGGCGGGAGCGAGGCGTTAGCTCGCCCAGGCTCACGCAGCTGTGCGGAGGAGCCAGCGAGCCACAGCAATCATCACCGTCATCACACTGGGCTGGCACAGGGGAGGGAGCTCAAAGAGTCCACAGAGTCTTTCCGAGGCCACAGAAAGTTATGACTGATTAGACAGGAAGTTTCAGAAAGAAACTGAGACATCTTGAAGTCCTTAGTAGTAAATGTTCAGATTAAAGCAGTATGTTGAAAGGCCTCAAGAATCTCATCCATTGGTTCCAGTAGTTTTTTCTTTTGGCCATTTTTTCTAAAGAAGCAATTGGAGAAGTTGCAAAAGGTTTGGGGAACAGGAATAATCATCAGTGCATCACTTAGAGAAATTAAAATCTCATTTACAAAGAAAGCAAAAACCTTTATCCTCACACTCACGGTGAGCACAGGGCTTGGCCTGCGGGTCAGAGCTCCCGCCTGAGCTTAGGGGGCTTCACTCCGGGCTGAGTGCGGGGCCCAGCTTTGCTCCACAGCCAGCCGGCCACGCTCCTCTCCTGGGGGGTCGTCCAGGCACCAGGGGCCAGCCAGACCTCACCGGCATGTATGGACCCTCCCCTCGCAGGACGGCTGCACCCCCTGCTCAGAGCAGGCCCAGGACCAAGGCAAACCGGTGGGCAGGGAGCAGGCTCCGCTCACAGGGGGGGTCGGAGGCAAGTCCTATTGACAAGCGGTAACAGAAAGATAGTCGTGATCTGGACTGGCTTTGCCTCGACGCACGTTTTTCTTCGGTTGAGTCTGATGGAAGGAGCCTTGGAGACGAGCCGTGGAAATGTCTGCACCACACAGGGCCTCGGCCTCGGGCAGCCCCGACTTTGAGCACTTGCTCTGCTGCTCACTGGCTTGTGCTCTTAACTCTCAATAAGAGTGCAAAATAGGGTTCTTGTGAGGATTAAATGAGAAAACATACGTGGAGCTCTTAGCAAAGTGCCTGGTTCTTAGGAAGGGCCCACTAAGTGATGATGACTGTTAATACCAGTAGTAGCTATTCTGAAGATGTCTGAGTCAGTGATGAAGGAAAATCATAAATCTAGAACTCTCCGCTTAGCTAAACTACCACTCTAAAGTGGAGGGTGAAATGAAGACATTGTAAATCATCCCACTTGCTTGTGGAAACTACTGTAGCAGTCAGGATAAGCTAAGGTTTGCTGCACTAACAAACGACCCTCAAATCGTGGTGCTTTACACTAGCAAATATTTCTCTCATGCTTCTGCCACCTGTCCACGAGGGTCCACAGAGGCTCTCCTGTGTCAGTTTCACTCTGGGATCCAGGGCACAGAGCAGCCTCTGTGTGGAACGGGGCAGAGGAAGAAGAGATGAGGCGAGTCACCTGCTGGCTCCTGATGCTCCTGTCCAGAAGCGACACCCATCACATATGTTTCATCGGCCGACGAGTCAGTCATGCCTGGCTCAGCAGGGCTGGGAGGTCTGACCGCCCCAAAGGGGAAGCTCTGCAGAGAGGGGCACTAAATACAGGGCACGTGACACAGTAGATGAGAGAACATGTGTGACCCTGAAAGCATCAGGGGGAAAAGGAATATGTTACTTAGTCACCGATGTGGTAGTGCTCACAGATGGGGTCTTTAGGAGGTAAGCAAGTCGTGGGAGTGGAGCCCTCGGGAATGGGACTAAGGCCCTTACAAGAGAGGCTCCAGAGAGCTGCCTGCTCTTCCCGCCTCCTCTGCCACGTGAGGACACAGCGTTTGTCCCTTCCCCCTCCCTCCTCTGCCACATGAGGACATAGCAACATGGAAGCACAGGGGGAGCCCTCGCGGGACACCAACACTGCCGGTGCCTTGGTCTCGGATTTCCCCGCTTCCAGAACTGTGAGAAATAGATTTCTATTTTTTATAAACGACCCAGTCCGTGTTATTTTGTTATAGCAGCATGAGCAGACCAAGGAAGCTAAAATAAGAAGAGGATGCTGCACTGTCTGGGCAGGCCCCGTGTTAGCACAAGGTCTTGTACGGGGGGGGGGGAGCAGCCAGAGAGGACGGGAAGGCCCTCGGCGAGGGAGGCAGGGGTCGGAGGGAAGAAGGGTCCGTGTGCCAAGGGATGCAGCCAGCCTCTAGGCACCAGAAAGGACAAAGAAATTGGTTCTCCCTGTCGCCTCCAGAAGGAACTGGCCCTGCTGACACCTTGACTTTAGCCTGCGGAGACTGATTTTGAGCTCTGACCTTCAGAACCGTAAGAGAATAAATGTGTTATTTTTAAGCCATTAACGTTACAGCAGCCGCCGGACGCTAATGTAGAGCCCTTCCTTTGATTCTGGGTGCTACTCTGTGCCCTTCCCTCTTACTTATTAGCAAGCCAATCCCTTTTTGCTGCGTGTCCTTTGCATTGGAGAGAAGGGAGAAGTCCTGGGTGGTCATGAGTGTTGATTCTGGAAAGTGACAGAGGCAGCATGGGACGTCTCAGGGCCTGCCCTGCCCCGGACCAGCATGAAAGGTGCAGCCCTTTGGTTGCTGTCTCTGCGCCTCACGTTCTTGCTTCACTGACGCAGGTGACAAGCCAAGTGCCCACCTGAGAGTTGCTTCCATTCATGGTACCTTTAAGAGAAAATGTGTTCCAGGGAGCTGCAGCCTCTCTCGCACAGGAACATGTTTGCAGAAGCTTTGACATGGTGGCGTGGACCGCGGAGGGAGGGCCCAGTGGAGCAGTGTATGGAGAGGACACGCGTGGGGCTCACCCTGCCGTGGAGAGGGTCCTGGGACGAGGAAGATGAGCAAGGACTAGAACTAACTACTGGTCTCCGAGTTCCAAAGGAAACGTCTGAGCTCCGCCATTCAGCGTCGTCACCATAGGTTTGCTCTCGAGTGTGGAGGAAACGCCCAGACCTTCAGGGTGGGAAGGGGTGGCTTTCAAGTGTGGGGACATCGGGTACCTCAGCTCCTGGCGTGTCTGTGTCAGACCTAAAAAGCTCTGTATCTCTTCCTTGTTTATAAAATTATGCAGAAAGATTACAGTGTCTTCTGTCCCTGGAACGTGGCTTCTATCAGCCTTGGCTGGCTTTTACTCCAACTTCCAAAACTATCTTTGGGAACCCAAGTGTTTGTGATTTTAGAAAAACAGCCTCCGACACGCGATGACCCCTTGGCGTGATTTTCTATCCATGCCCCCCAGAATCCTGTCACCCAACAAGTTCCAGACATCTGAAAAGAGACTTGGTTGTTTTGATCGTGCATGTCTCTAATTGAGTTCATTCTCTAGTATTCAAATTCAGCTTAGAGTAGTAAGAAAGATGTTTGGAAAAGAAAACCATTGTTTTCAACATTTTTAAAGCAAAAGAACCACTTTTGCCTGAGGAGCCACCCTGAACTGCTCTAGGTCAGCCTGAAGGGCAGCGTGGCCCTGGCTTAGGTCCCCCAGCGGTGGCAGGAGCACCGTCTGCTGCCGGCTGTGCTGGCTGTGACACCGTGCTCCACCGTGAAGCTGTGCTCCCTTAGTGGCGTCCATGTGGCCCTCGCCTGGCCTCAGCAGGGGACAGTGGTCTACCCGTCTCCTCTTGCGTGAACCCCGCACAGCTCAGCAGAGGCCAGTCCACGCATTTTTATTCCGTTTTGCTGAGAGTTCAGGGATGATGGTAGAAACACATAACCCCAAGTACACCTTACGTTGAAATAAGGGACTTTTTTTAAGATCCTGTGAAAGGCCACCTGGCCACTCACGGGCATTGCACAAGGTCTTTGTTAGACAACAGCCGGCCCAGGTCTGCCACACCCAGCTCCACACTGTGGTTTTTCAGGTTCTCCCTGCCAGTGGTCCGAGGTCTGCACCGTCCGAGGCCAAAGCATGAGCAGAAAGTTGTAGAACATCCCCCCAAACCCCCACCCCTCCACCCCTCCGCCTCCAGCCTGCTCCCGAATGGGCTTTTGGGAAGCCAGGGCTGTGGGAAGCACGTTTGGAAAGCTCCTGGCGGTCACACGAGCTGTACTCTTGGAAGGCACGTGGCTTTTGCTTGCACACTGTCAGCAGGAAAAGCACATTTGGTGAGAATTTCCTCTCTTGCTGAAAGAGGCGCGCAGGCAATTGTTCTGACTGCCGAGGAGGCTCGCCGGCTGTGCTGGCATCTCCCGCCCTGGGTGGGCTGCGGCCCGGCCGTGGGGGCACCCGCAGGCCTGGATGCTGTGCGAACGGGATGAGCCACGCGCTCCTCATCCTCGCTCCCACCTCGGCCTCGGCAGCCGCCCCACAGCTACTCCACCTCCCCGCTCTGACGCTCCCAAGACTGGGCTTTAAGGCTTCCCGCGGTTTACATACAAACCTCCGCTTCTTAATGATGTTCTAGCCCTTTCTCGGCCTTGCCTCAGACCCGGGGCAGGTGAGTCCCGGGCTCACCGCATTCTCGATGTTGAGGCCAGAGCCTCGGACAGGAGACTTCCATGCAGAGAGCCACCAACGGTTACATGCCAGCCACGTGCACTCGTGACTTCCTCCGGGTGTCTGCCCAGCACACGGGGCCTCGGCCCACACGCACCTGCCTGTGTCCCCTCCCGGGCCAGGAAAGGCGGGAGGCAGCCGCTTGGAGTCAGGACATACACTTTTTCCACCTCAGTGATGCCAGATTCCCACGTTTGTGTATGCAGAGTCGCAAAGTAGAGCTGGCGCTTTGAATCAATTGTCGGGGGAGTCGCGCGCCTCTTTTCCTTGTCTCCGGGAGTCACCGTCTCACGGAGCCTGACCGAAATCAACGTGAACGTTCCCCACCCAAGTCACAGCGGGGCCCCTGCGGCAGCACCCTCCTTCCTCCCCTCTGTGACCCATCTGTCCATGCATTAAACGGGAAACCAGGCCTCGGCCATCGTGAGAACAACGGCTGTGCGTGGACACCGCGTCTGTCCCCACAAGGCGCCGGCCCTCACTCTCTCTGGGCTTCTGCTCCGCCCGGAGGGCGAAAGCTTCACTGCAGAAACAGATCGTCGAGTTAACTTCGAAATATGTTCAGAACCTTTGGCATTTACAAACCCATTCTGTAATTAAAAACACAAATAACTGAGTGTCCATTGTTGAAAAGCATTGGTTAATTGAATTATTTTGTTGTCATTTTTTGTGTCTGGTTGGGTCTAGACAAAATTCGGGAGGGGCTCTAAACACTGACTGTGTCTTCTAACATCATCATAAGATGAAGAACCAGGGCATGTGCGAATTTAACACACCCGCTCTCCTCAACGTCAACCCCTGAAAAGAAATTCTGCAACACTTTGAAAATTGAGAATGAAAAATGCCCAAGTCTAGAAATGGATTTCTCCAGCATTTCAAGAAAAGGACGGAACTGGTGTTTTCATTTAATTGGCTAAATTTTCCTACCACAGAGAAGATTCTGTTTCTTTCAGGTTTAAAGTATAAACCTTAAGCCACTCTGGTATTGTTCAAAACCCATTTGTGCTCATACTCAAAATAAATAAACGAAGACAGGCGTATATGCACGTGCACGTACACGCACACAAACACAGAACTGCCCACAGAGCGCGGCGGAAATAGCCGGACCTCCTTTCCCTCCCTTGTTTTCTCCTCTCCCTGCGGCCTTCCCCTCCTGCGGCACAGCGCCGCCACCTCTCCAAGACAGAAACCCCCTGCAGGCAGGTGCAGGCTGGGACCAGTGTTGGGGCTGGAGCCCGAGGTTCCCGCCCAGCCACCCAGCCTTCCCCAGGCCTACCCGAGAACCCCCGGCCTCCGCTTCACTTTTGGGGTTCATGTGTGGACTAGGCTTTGGACCAGGCTCCACACTTGAGCTGCGGGGTCTGTGCGGCCCTGAGGGCTCTAGCAGTGATGGGCCCGGGGCAGGGACTTCCTTTAGAGGGAAGGAAGCAGAGCGCCTGAGTCCAGGCCGGCCCTGGGCAGGACAGCAGGCCTCAGCCTGGGCCCCGGGGGCCCTCTGCGGTCAGTGACCAAGGCCGGCTCAGGCCCTCTGCCCGCCTGCATCCCGCCTGCACCCGCTCCAGCCCAGGCAGGGTGCTGGGGACGGGGGTGTGACTTGCTCTGCTCTCAGGAGGGAAGCGGAGCTGGGGGCGGGCGGTGGGCGCTGCTTCCCCAGGGCAGCTTCCCCGCTCAGCCCCGCGCCACCTGCTCCGTCCCGTGCCGGGGCCTTGTCCTAGGCTGCCCTCAGCTGCCATCCACCAGGGGTGCCAGCCAGCGGCCCTGGAGGGTCTCAGAGTGTAGGACGGTTGGCCTAGTTAGAAGAAAATGGTACCCTTAGTTGCATCTGGGCTTCTGTTCGTCACTGGGTTTAAGCTCCTTTGAGAAGCAGTTAAAATAGTCTCCCAATTTTGTGCATTTCTGGCAGCTACCATGTTCTACTTTCCCCTTGCCATAAAAAAAGTATTAACAAATACCACGAGGAACCAATCCCGAAAGCACCATCGCCATTCGGCCCTTTGTCGCGATCCTGTCAACAGCTCTCAGATAAAGGCCCTCCCCAAACTCTCAGGGCGGCATCTTTATTTACTAAAATTTTGTTTCCTGGGTTTTGTGAGGGCCTCATGGGCTAAAACCAAAACACTTCTAAAAGCGGCTCTGGTGCCCAGCCTGGTCAGCACCGACTCCTGAGTCAGGGCCGGGTCGGGTTCTCATTTCCTTGGGGGCAGGACCCGGCCCAGGGCGACAGTCCCCAACATCGGGCTCCCACGTGGGCGCCGGCTCCTCCCGGGCCCGGCTCCAGGGCTCCCACACCGACCCTGCAGGCCCCTGGGGGCACCCCTGCACCCTCCTGTCTAGGCTGCCATCAAAAGGACCCTTTTTATTCCCACCCCTGTCCCTGGCACGGCCCCTGGCGCCCAAGAAAGACCCTGGAAGAAGCCCAGCTTCTTGAAGCGTTGAATAAACAAGAGGCTCTGACTCACCGAGGACGAGGCGGGGGCCGGGGCGGCCGCGCCAAGCCCGTCATGTGCTGCCTGTGCCTTCTGGCCTGAGTCCCAGGGGCAGCGGGAGGGCGTTTCCCCGGGGTGGGAGCTGAGGAGGGGCGTGTGAGCGAGTGTTTGTGTGCGAGTGCATGTGAGGGTGTGTGGTGTGCGTGTGAGTGTGTGATGCGCGTGCATGTCCATGCGTGTGCACGTGAGAGTATGTATGTCGTGTGTGAGCGTGCATGCGTGTGCATGCGTGTCAGAGTGTGAGTGTGCAAGTGTGTGTGAGAACCCGTGGGAGAATCTGTATGAGAGCGTGTGTACGTGAGTGTTGACAAGCCTGTTTGCACAGGTGTGCGAGTCTAAACAAAAGTGTACGCATGTGTGAGTGTGTGTGTTTGTATGCACCTGCACACGCAGGCTTCCCTCTGTTTCCCTCCCCACCTCCACTGTCCCCCAAATTGCTTCTTCAGGGAGAGACTTTGAAACAGGCTCTCTCGCCTTTGGCACCTGCTGACCCTGCCCCGCCCAGCCCTGTCCCCACCTCCCCTAACCATCACCCCCAGCCTTGCCCACCCTCCCCCAAACCTCCCCCAGCCCTCTCCCCCAGCACCCCCTGCCCTTCCCCCAGCCCTCCCCGCCCAGCCCTGCGGGAGTGGGTCACCAGACCCCTCAAAGCCTCCTTCCCCCGCGCGCCACACCCACCTGTTCACCTGGGGTTGTTCCGTGTCCGCTCAGCAGGTGCCCTAAAAGTCTCTGGTGCTGTCTTTGGTTGGGTGAAGCCATCAGTTCTGCCCAGGTCAGGAGGACAAACAAGATTACGCACAGCACCGCGACACTGCCGTCATGACGATGGGGTGGCGGGATGGCCGCACGAGAAGGAGAAGCAAGGGCGATAGGAACCCCACATCCTCACCCGGGAGATGTGCAGCGAAGGTGGCATGAGTACCTCTCAGGCCTCTGTCGTTTACTCCTCCTGGGTTCGGTCATTTTACAGGCTGAGGAGCCTCCCCGGACCCCCAGCCGCCACCAGAGGTCAGGAACTTGACCTCCCACAGCCGCGAAACAGTGCAGCTAGGATTCCAGACACCCTCTGATTCTAGCACACTCTCTTTGCTCAATACTAAGTGGTCTCAAGTATTGTTAAAGGTATTAAGAAGATATAAGCTTTATCTTTTTCATACATTTTACAGGGGAAACTATCTGTAGCGCTGGGGCAGGGCCGGAAGGTTACCTGCTAAACTAGCCTCGGGCCACGGGCGCAGTCCGCAAAGTCTGACCTAGAAGCTGAACTTTGCCGGCTTCACCCCGATCTGCAGGACAGCAGCCCCTCCTTACAGAGCAGATCCAGGGACGTTCTGTGATCGCAGAACCGAGGTTTACTCATCCAAAGCCTTATGACTTCTCCACTGTGGAGGAGAATGCCCCGGAACCAGTGGTTCTCAGCCGGGAGCAGTTGTGTCCTCCACGGGACATTTGGCAGTTTCTGGAGACATTTTCGGTTGTCCCAATTGGTGGTGGAGGGTGCTCCTGGCATGTAGAGGCCAGAGATACTGCTAGATATTCTATGGTGCACAGGACAGAAGTGTCACTAGAGCAGTTCCTCTTTGCCTGTTGGTCCACCGCCACGGGAGCCCAAAATGCTGGTAGCCTCGACTTCGGCGGAACTCCCGCAGTGGCCTCCGTGGAAGCAGAAGCCCTAGCGCAGTGGAGACTGAAGTTGGACGGGAGTCGGAACTCCCTGGGAGTGGTGGTGAGAAGGACGAAGGCTGAGGACATAGCTCCGGATTTCAGTTGTAGGTTTGGCCCGTGTGTGGCTCCCAGGGAGACAGAGCCCGGGGTGCCATCCGTTTCCTGCTGGGACCCTGACTGACACTAAGCCGGGTACTCTCGCAGAACAGGTCCCAAAGCTTGAGCCCCGGGATGCGTTTCTGGTAAACAGCAGGAAGAGCCCAGATCTGGGATTCCAGGTCCTCGATCCAAGGGTTGCTGTTGCACTTGCAAATAGTTTTCCTACGTGGTTGTGCCAATTTGCTCTCCCACGAGCAGTGCATGAAAGTTACACTTGGTCCATGTCCTTGCCAACACTTAGTATTGTTCGTTTTGTTTCTGATTTTAGCCATGCTGATGGATGTGCAGTGTAAGGTCACGGGGGGGGGGGGTTTCATTTACTCTCCCCTAGTGACTAGTGAAGTGCACATCTTTTCAGATGTTTATCGGCCGTTGGACATCTCTTTTGTAAAATCATTTGCCCATTTCGCTGTTGCAGTGGTTTTACTATTTTACTTTTATTGATTTGTGGAACTCTGCATATGCTGTGGATGTTATCTTTTGTCGGGTACACGGAATGCAAACATCTTCTCCGCCCTGGGGGCTGCCTTCCCATTCTCCAGATGGTGTTCATCTGGATGCCCCTGTCCCGGAGTTTCTCTTCACTGCGCTCCTGGTTTACTTCCATTGATTCTTCCTTTGCCCTAGCTTCCTCTGTAGTTTTGCAGGAGTTTTCCCCAAGCACATTTTTCTGTTCCCATAAAATATATATGGAAGACAATAATCTGATTTCTAGGCTGTCAGCAGGTCTTTGTTGTTTAGTTTGGTACATACAAATTTAAGAATTCTCGCATTTTTTCAGATCTCATTAGTGAAACAGTCATGAAGACAGAATACTATCTCTTCAAATCCCATTTAGAATATATATTAATATTCAAGTTTCTTTTTTTTTCATTTTATTTTCTTTTAAAGCAGACTAGGAACATCCATATTTCAAGTGTCTTAACCTTGATTTCTCTCTCTTTTTTTTTTTTTTTTTTTTTTAAGTTTTCTTCTGTTTTCTGGAAGAGCCCCGTCTCACAGAGCTTCAGGGTCCCTGAGCCGGCCTGTTGGTTGCCAGCTTTCTGTCTGCTTAACCCCGCGAATTCAGTGCTTTCTTTTTTTTTTTTTTTCAGCCTAACAGATGGGAGTCCAACCCAGACAAAAGAATGGGAAGGTCTGGAATTCTTGACCTCTCCTTTTGGTAGATTTAATGTAGTTTGATGTGCAACGTAGGAACTGCAGTCAGCAGGCGGCAGAGGAACTTGGAAGTCCTGTGCTGGGACAGTGTCCTTAGTTTGTCACCGGCGGTGGCAGTCTGCAGCCAGCTGGGGGTTCTGAGCCTCCGTCTCCCACTGCAGACTTGGTCAGGGCAAACTGCAGCAGCAGCTGGTGCAACAGATTTCCTGCTCGGCTCAGAGCGCCCTCCCGCCCCTCTCTATGGGGAGTGGCTATTGTCGTCTGCGGTTGCCCCCAGACTGGGGCTGCAACGGGACTGAAATTCACTCCCCCACTAGCTACTGTGACCTGCAGCCCCTGGAAGACGGTGGGGTGGTTCACCTCCCCTTATCCCATTTTTTCCTGGCACCATTTCTTATAGCAAGTCATCAGGGATTTAGGAATTTGGATGGCTCCTTTTCCTAGTGCTCAGTGGTCATGGAGAATGACCTAGTTCTCTGTGAGGTCATTTTAGTGGGGATCTGATCGAGTAATGGACATACAAACTACAAAAAGTTAGGGTGTTATCTTGAATGAGAAGCTTCAGTGGAAAACTTTTGATGGAAATCATCTGCAGCTTTAAATGGACGCCAAACAGTAAATTCAGAGACTAGGGACTAAATGTAATTAACATCCAACCTGACATCCAGACTTCTGCCTCTTGCTTCATTTTATAATGAAACCCACAGCCAACTGGAGGGTCTCCCTTATTAGCTCATTCTCAAATTGCCAGTAGTTTAAATTTAACTCAAGTGGTCCAACAGCTCTGGCTTAATTGTCCGTGACCCTGAAGCCGATCTTCAGTGAGGAGAGCTAATTGACCTGCTCCTAATCCAGCTGCAGGAACTCAGAAACACATCTCTGGAATTGTCTTGAGTACACATACACTTTTGTGAGATTCTAGGTTAATCTTTGCTAAGTGTTCCTATAAATGCTAGTTTGGGTTCTTTTCTTAATGAAGACAGTATGCGGAAGATTTATATAATTAGTTCAGCTTGACCTTTCTCTAATCACCACTGTTGATTTCAGATGACTGTTAGCTCTATTACTCACCACTAAAATATATTCCTGTTCCCTTTCCTAGCTAATTTTACTCCCAAGTTGTTTTGTTGTTGTTGTTGTTTTTTAATGACAGGGTCTCACTCTGTCCCCTCTGCTAGAGTGCAGTGGTGTCATCATAGCTCACTGCTACCTCAAACTCCTGGTCTCGAGTGATCCTCCTGCCTCAGCCTCCTGAGAAGCTGGGACTACAGGTGCATGCTACCACGCCCAGCTAATTTTTCTATTTTTCATAGAGATGGGGTCTCACTCAAGTTGGTCTCAAACTCCTAGCCTCAAGCGATCCTCCTGCCTCAGCCTCCCAAAGTGCTAGGTCTACAGGCATGAGCCACTGTGCCTGGCCGCTAGTTTGTTAGTTTTTAAGGAAGACAACAACCCATGTGACCCAATGAAAGGTTCAGTATTGATATATCAGTTTTCTCAATGTGATCAGTAAATCAAATTCCCAATAAAAAATCTGAAACCGTACAAAATCATGCCAGAATTGTTCTTTAGGAAAGAAAAGATTAAAAAAAATAGTCCTGATAGTGATACTTTCTAAAATGATAATGAGATGTATTGGCACTGTCAAATACTGACCTATGTCCAGGTAATAATGATTAAAATACTATGATACTGGCCAGAAAAAACAAAAAGGGAGAGACAAGAGAAAAAGGATAGAAAATCCAGAATCAAGTACACTTACATTTTGAGGACAAGACAGAAATAATACTTTAAATGAGTGGAGAAAAGATATATTATTCAATAAAGAATGTTTAGTAAATTGTTAAGTAAAATAGCCATAGCAAATAAAGTTGGCAAGGATTTAAAGTAATAATTAGCAACGTGGTGAAAGTACCAAGAATAAAGACTGAAACGGATATCTTTCTGAAGGGCGTGGGGAGCCAAAAAGAGTACGTATTTTTTAATGCCACAATTTCATGTTGAGAATCATCCAAACACGTAATCCGAGCTGTGTACCTGCAAACCAGACATAGGCATCTTGGAATGTTGTTTATGGTAGAAAAAGATTGCTAATAATTTAGATGTTCCGCAAAAGAGGTTTGGTGAAGTCGATTTGTCGATCTGTACAGTGGAAACAAAACGCAGCCATAGCGTCTCGTGCTCGGTCTGTGACGTGGGAACATCTTGACGATCCTTGCCGCGGCTGTCTCCGAGGGCGACGACGGTACAGGTGATTTGAATTTTCTTCTTTGCACGTTTCTGCGGCTTTGGCATATTACACAGTGAGTATTCATCGCTTATGTAGTCAGAAAAGTGATATTTTTGAGGAAGAAAAAGAACCGTGTTTGTAGACAGATACAATGTTAACTGATGAAAAAAACCAAGCGAAGAAATTTCTACATTAAAAAGGAAAGAGATAGTTAACTGCTTTTACAGGTGGAGATAATCTGGAATCTGTGATTTTTACGTAAAGTTAAAAACAAATGAGCAAATAAACGCCTTATTTGTCAAGCCTGTGAAAGGTTCGGGCTTCCAGAAGGGCCAGCTGAGCCCCGCCGCGTGGCTCCCCATGGCCTGTCGGGGCACGAGACTCTCCACAAACCCGTCCCCTCCTGGAGTGGGGGAGATCTAAAGAGAAAGGAAAACAGCCAATTTCTATAGAGCATAGCTTTGTGGGTAATAGTTTTTATGTCTCTGATGGTTTTTGATGTTAAAATATCTGCAATATATCATTACTGGAAAAAAATCCTCCTGTAAAAAGGAGGGGCAGGTCACAGATCAGGGAAGAGCGGGTTGGCCGGTGTAGGGGTTGGCCCTGGACTGGCCTCCGTCACACTGGGACTTCACAGAGCAGACTGTGGCTCCCAGGTGTCACTCTGGTTTCCTAGAGACCTACTCACTGCCCATAAATGCCATGTCATTGGCGGGTCTGCTGACATACGGGTTCCAGTAGATTCAGGCGGGAGGGGGAAGGGGCTGAGTGACCCTAACTGGAGCCTCGGGGACCGTAGCCCTTCCCAGGGCCAAGGCCGCTGACTCACGCTCCCTCGGCCATCTTTCCCTTGGTTTGAGGGAACTGTCGTTGGCCAATAGCCCTTAGCTGTGGGTGGGAAAATTGCATCTGCAGAACGTAGAATACTCAGTGCCCTTTATTTCTGTGCCCTTTCTAACCACAAAGAAAAGGCAAAGTCATCTAGCCATCTAGAGTTTCCACCCATGGACACACCCCAAGCCTTCTGCCTCTAGGTCCCCGTGTTCTCCTAGGAGAGCTGCTGCTTCGCAGCCAAGTGGCAAAGTAGGTGTGAGGTCAGAAAGGCCTCTGCTCCCTGCGCCAGGCTGCCCGGCCCTGCTCTCCGCTGCAGGAACTCACTCTGCGGAGATACTTTCACCATCAAAAATCTCCAGTCCATGGTCCAGATGGCAAGCCCGCAAATCAAACCTGCTTTCTCCAAAATTCCCATGGAAAATGATTGAACAAATGTAAGACCAGTGTTGAGAAGTGGATTAACATGGGAAAACAGGGAAAGTTGATACCTACAGGCAAGAAACTTCAGAGAGTGTCTTTAGCATCCTGAGTACACGGATTGGAGGGAAGGAAGGATGCACCAGCTGGTGTGTATCGGTGTGTACCGGGAAACCCTTCTGGGAAGAAAGTACAGGAGCCCCGGACAGAGGCCCCGCAGGGCCTCAAGCTCAGGACTCTGGCTCTTAAGGGCGTGAGGCTGCGGAATTATTTTGGAGAGAGCAGCAGGGGTCAGCATGTGGGTGGGTGGAGGCCGTGGGCACGCTGGCCAGCCCAGCTCACATCAGCTAAGGTACAAGTCACCCATGGGGGACCCTGGGAGCCGTGCGATGTTTCCCACTGCACGACATCCACCGCAGGAGCTGCCCTCTTCTTCCCACAGTCTGCAGGGCCTTTAGTCCAACACAGCACCCCAAAGGCACAGCACCAGTCTCTAGAGGAGGACGGGCAGTGGGGCAGTTAGTTGACAGGGCAAGGGGGGAGGTGGTAAGTTAGCCAGAAGCTCGCAGCATCACCCCCTGACTTGGTGGCATGCCACTCTTCACCTGTGACTCAGGTGGCCTAGACCGCTCTACGGAGACTGAAATGATGGGAACAAACATCTTTAGATCCTGCAGCTCATCTCCGACTTGGCCGCAGAGGCACAGGTGCATAAGTTCTCGTGCCAGCCCTTCCGATTACCAGCTGCATGACCTTTGGGACTCAATTACCTCATCTGCTGAAGCAGGTGTAATCTCAGCACCTACTGCAAAGTTTTCTGTGAGGATTACATGGGGTAATATGTGCAAACCACCTTAGTGTAGTGATGTCAGGATTACTACTCTAAAGTCCTCTTAAACCCTCCGCCAGACTCGGTGCTGGGCGCTGCGAACTCAGCCAGAGGTGGATGTTCGGATAGCATTGGTTGAATTTACCGTCACTGTTTGTTTCAGTTATCTGATACCACAAAACAAACCTTAGCAGCTCATACCAAAGTGTAGTAGCAGAAAACATCAAAATTTATTTGGAAGCACCTGGCTGGGTGGTTCTGGCTTGAGCTTGCTCACAGAGGTGTCCTGAGTCATCAGCCAGGATCATGCTCATCTGAGGCTGGACTGGGGCTGGGGGACGCACCTCCAAGGTGGTCTCCAAGGTGGCTTCTTGCACTGACAGCAAACCGATGCTGCCCACTGGCAAAGGCCTCATTCTCCACGTGGCTTGGGCTTCCGTGTGTGTCTTCGTTCCAAAGGTGATCATCCTGACATCCAGAGAGCAAGAGAGCCAGGAGGAACGCAAAACTTCTGCTGTACTCCAAGGGTCGGGCAACCACAAGACCCTGCCCAGACCTGAGTGGAGAAAATTATACCCCGCCTCCCATTGGGATGGGTCTCAATCGTGCTGTAAGAAGAGTACGTGAAGGTGGTAAATGTATGTGAATATAAGTATGTGTCTTTGGAACATACGATCTGACACATTCTTGTTTTTCTTATTGTTAGATATTAGGAGAGAAGCTTCACACCCTCTTTTGCAAAATTACAGGCAGTCAGAAGCTGGTCTTGGCTGTCTCATGTGTGAATGGAGGTGGACCTTTCTTGCCAAGCTTCTGGGTTGATAGAGACTGTCTGGAAATTTTTTTTTTTTTTTTTAATGAAAAAATATCGGCTGAGTTAGGGAGGGAGCATGAAAAACAGAACACATGAGAATGATTCAAGAATTCATCAAATTTATGCCATATTGCAAAATTCCTGCACTTAAAAAAAATCCCTGGCTGAGAAATCAATGACATGGCTGCCCGTGATACGTGGGTTCCGAGGAGAACAGAGGTGGACGCGCAGACTCCAGGGAGCGTCTGGGGGATCTCCTTCACTCAGATCTGTGGTCTCCACTCTGCTCCACCCTCTGACCCAGCCAACCCCTTACTCTCAGCACACAGCCCCACTTCCCTCTCCCCAGAGGAAACAGACACCATCGCGTGGACTGCTCACCTCCGCACGGCCAGATCTGCGCTTTCTCTGCGTCTTCTCTTATCCCACCCTCCATCCTTCCTGTCCCAAGGAGCAGGGGGTCCTCTTCTGACCGCAGCTGGCCTCTTCCACCTGCTGTGGACTCCGGCCCCTTCTCCACTCTAAGGACCAGTAACCGCTGGCTCCCACTTCCACTGTGCCTTTGACACTTTGCTTCCATTGCCTGCTTCCCATCACTTCATGCCACTCCCGTGCTTGAAAGCATCCACAAAATCGGCATCGGCACCTCCAGTCCAAACAGTGTGCACACCACCCCCACCCACCCGGTCCCCCTAAGCTCCCATCTTGTCTTCCTGCTCCCTTCACAGAGAAGCTGGACCCAAACTGTTGTCCTCACTCACTGTCCCCAATTTCTCATGCCTCATTCATTCCTCAGTTTAGGTCAGTCTGGTTTCTGCCTACATGACGTCACTGGAATTGCTCCCACTATGGTCCTCAGTCAGTCCTTCCTGCGTGCCAGGCCTGCCTGTAGCAGCAGCCTGTGCTCCTGCCACGCTGTGTGGACACCATCGCTTCCCGAGCGCTCTGGAGCTCAGCACCCCCTGGTTTGCTTCCCAACCGGAACCCCCCTCAATCTGCTCCCCAATCACTCCATCCTCCACCTGCACACAGAGTGGAACGCTGGAGTTCCTCAGGCGCCCTCCTCCTAACAGACTCTCCCCCTCACTCCAGATCGCCTCTCTGGGGAGACCGGGATTGAAGAAAACAAACCCAGCGGTGCAGACAGGCTTCCTCGCTCTGGGGCGTCTCTCCCTGGGCCCACCTTCTCCTCCTCCACCCACCCAGCCAGCCCTGCCTGCGGTGGGAAGAAAGGAGGGGTGTGGTGAGGGGGCATCAGGGTGTGTCTGAGGGACCCCCATGGTGGGCGCACACTGAGTCGGCCTTTCCGGTTTTATCAATAGTAAAGCTGACAGTGTTTATTCCCACTTGTCTGACACCTTATCTCTCCATTGGCTCAGAGTTTGAAAGGAGAAGAAAGGGGTCCTGCTTGCGGTGGTGTTCAAGCTCCAGCATGCGGAATCGATGTCTGGTTTCCTCTCCAGGCGGTGAACTCGACGAGGGCAAGGACCCTCTCTGTGTCCTCGTGCCCAGGACAGGCCCTGACACACATTTAAGACAATGACACTTGTATGACATATTTCAGTTTTCAAAACACATTTGCACAATCATTGCATTTAATTTTTGCAATAATAATATGCTGCGCTCCCCACTCTCTCACCCCTCCTCTTAAAGTCAGGGATTAAAGTCTGACAGGGATTAATCAGGGGAGCTTCTGAAACACTGAACTAGTAAACTTACAGGATGTAAAGCCAAGTCTTCCTAAGGTTAATCTAATTAATTTTCTCAGCCTCAGTGCTGCCGTCAGGGTTATACAACTTGAGTATGTGACGGGATCTATATAGGATTTTTTTCAAATATGCAATTAAAAGACGTGCCCGTTGGTCAGTGATTTTCACGTTTGTCAGCCCCTTCACCTCTGGTCGGCAGAGTGAGGAGGTCGGCAAATCCTCTCCCCCAAAGTAACAATAAAACTGGACAAAATTGTCAAAAATGACCATCCAGGCTTTGAAAATTGACCAAAGCCACACAACAAATTAGGACGTATTTGTTCAGGATAAACTACTGAACCTCAGGTAAGGAAATAGGAGTCGGGGCTTTTTCAACCTGAGGCTGCTCTACTTCCCCCTCCAGGCTTAGTGGGGACAGTAGGGACACCCGGAAAGCGACCTTGAGAACCAGCTGCTTCCCTCCCTGCTGGAGGAGGCTTCTTTGGGTAGGAGCCATACACAGAAACCCACGCTCAGATGCGTTGCTGAAAACACATAGCCACCTCAGTGGCAAATGCACAGGAAAGGAAATGTCACGGCCAGCCTGCAGCTCAGATGCTGCTTAGAGCAAGCCAGACTACAGTCCGTTTAGAAATGTAAAGGTCCAGGTCATGAGACGTTCCTAGCTTCCACATTTCCCTGAAAGTATGGAGGGCTGTGCACAGGTGCAGGGGCGTGAGCGTGTTCGGGGGGAACAGAGAGGGCCTGGCTGTCTGCACATTCCTGGCTAAACATGAAGCCGTGAACACACACAGAGAGGGTGTGGGAAGGTCCTGCAGCAGGTACCGGCCAGGAAGACGTGTAAGCTGCCTGCACTGTAAGTGCCTTCCCAACCCACAGGCAGATCCATCAGCAAGCTTGGAAAGCTTCCTGCACGGATCTGGATGCTTGAACACAAACTCTGGCCAGTCATTGCATGATCACTGAGCTCTGCTGAACTATGGGTGACTATGGGGAAGTTAGACTTAAAATAAAAATAATAATTATTATTTACAAAAAAAAAACAAACCCTGAGCAGAGCTCCGGAGCTCCTCCACGGGCGCAGAAGAGCCTTCTTGGACCATGCGGGGAGACTCAACAGAAACATTTGAGCTGTTGCTTATTCTTTAGGACAGCTACCTCCAGCTTCGGACTCGGTAAAATAGACGGGAAAGAGTGTTCCCCAGTAGCCGACACTGACTTCTGGGTGCATCTGACTTAAACAAACAAGCGGAGTTCGGGAACAAGAAGGCAGCAAGTTTCACTCCTCTTGATGGAACCCAAATGCGTGCATTTAGCTTCTCTGGCTTGGCCTTGCCGTTGGAAGAACAAGCTGAGTCACACAGAGCATCGGGAAGTAAACAGATTGGCGCTGAGTGTTTGCCGGAGTGAGTGTGGACATTCTTGGGAGGAGAGGGAGTGTGCGGCCAGTGCGGGTGAGACTCCGAGGCGTCTGGGGACGGTGGGTAGAATATCTGAATCAGACCGAGCCGAAGCGTGGCTCCTGTGGCAGACAGCGGGCTGCGTGCCAGGGCCGGCTCTTGGCTGGTAGCCCTCAGAGGGCCGTGTGTGTGCGTCTGTGCGTGTGCACGTATGTGGGTGTGTGCGTGTGTGCATGTGTGTGCGTGTGCACGTGTGTGTGTGTGTGTGTGCTTGCATGTGTGCATGTGTGTGGTGTGTGTGAGCATGCACGCACGTGCCTCTCCCAGCCGCTCACCGTGGAAGGTGTGCAGGAGTGAGAGACATGTCCCCTCACCTTCAAGACAGCCCCCGCCTTCTCCTCTGAGCCCCAGAAGGGTCCCGCCGGGCAGACTGCACACGCAGGTCTATGCAGGAAGGGGTTTCTGCTCGGTCTCATCTGGCATCGTTTCCCGAGCAGTTCATCGTTCCAGAGCAAACATTTTCCCCACCGCTGTTGTGTGGCGTCTGTTTCTCAGAGCAGTTCCCTGCGAGTAGGAACCTGAGCCTCAGAAGCGCATTCAGGAAATGTGCATCAGGGCGGAGACGCAAGGGGAGACAGAAAGCCATTCCCAGGGAAGTCCAGCCGAGTGGAAAGGAAACGCTTCTCCACCGCGGGGTCCTGTGACCGGCTGGGGCGGGGGTGGGAGAGGAGCGACACCTTCTGCTCCCACGTACCTGTGTCCCAGGGCTGTGGTCACCACCCTATCCCCACATGGCCACAGTCCCTCCTCCCGGGGCTGGAGACACCCACAGGGTCCCCCCAGTGATTGGGCACAGGGTAGACACTGGGCTGAGGGCAGCCTGTCCAGCGACAGGCCAGTGACCTGAGCCCTGTCCGCCCTGGCGCCCAGGCCTGAGCTGGCCAGTGCTGCCCTCGGGAAGTGGATTAGGGAAGCCGGAGGGATGAGGCCAGGCCCAGAGCCCCAGAGAAGGGCTGTGGGGTCCAGCCCTGGTGGGCCAGGCCGGGATCGATCCTGAACAAACCAGAGTTATGGGGGCGTGAAAGCCATTTGGGAAAAGGGGGAGAGTGGAGGAGAGGCCATGACCCCATGCCCTGAGAAACGGCTGGACAGAAGGATGGCTGACTCGAGATCCAGACTCCGGCGCCCAGCGGTCTTTGGTCTTGGATTCTGTCCGTGGTGTTGGAGAGAGGCCCCAGGCTCCCGAGTTAGCTTGCAATCGAAAACGCCCTCGGATAGCACAGTATTCTATCTGATGCTCACAGCTACGCAGCAGGCAGTGCTTCTTACCCCCACTTTACAGATGAGTAAGCTGAGGCTGAGAGAGGCGAAGGGACTGGCAGGAAGCCACAGGGCCATGAATGGCACCACTGGGAGCTGCCCCTCGCCTGGCCACCCCCGGCGTGCAAGGCCCACTCTCATTTGCCACTCTGCCTTCCATTGCAACTCACTCCTCTGGGAGCCCAGTTAGACACTCTCGAGCTCTACAGGACTTGCCTTGCTCTTCTGCCCCCAGCTTTGATTTTGGACACCTAGCCCGGTGACTCCTGAGGCCTTAATTAAAATGACAGGCAGAAAGACGTCCACAGAGCTTGTTGCTGTGAGCTTTCGAGCACCTACTGCTGTCTCAGGTGAGCAGCAAACAAGCCAGGGACGGGGCAGCCTGCTCACAGGGCATCACAGCCTCACAGCAGCGGCTGTTGGGGCGTCGGGCTGAGAGCAGGCTGCCAGGGCAGGGCGGGGCTCCAGGCAAGGAAGCCTGCCCGCCCTCCGTGCTGGGTGGGCGCCTTCTCCCCTGGCGGAGCCGGGAGACCTGGCTGGGCTCCCACAGATTCTCCAGAACTGAGAGGGCTCCCCGGCTGGGATTACTAGATTATTTTCCTCCCCGCCCCTCCCCCCCCAAATGGGGCTCCTTTCAGGACCTGTTTAACTTACTTAAGGAGCACTGATAATGTCTGCATTCTGTGCAGCAATCTCTGGCCCCCTGGGCTCCCAGAGGATCCCCCTCCTGAGAACCTTCTCCCCCAGGGTCCCAGCTCCTAGGAACGCTCACAGTTCTGTGCACACAGTCTGTCCGCCCGTCCTTCCCTGTAACTCCCTCTCCTGAACGTATTCCCGGCTTGCTCTTCCCGCTTTGTCCTGCCTGAAATCAGCCCGCTCCGTCTCCCTCTACCTCCTCCTCCTCCTTCCCTTGTCTCAGTGGATGAGACATGGATGTGGCCTTGCGAATTAGCCCCACCCCTGGAGCCTGAGACCCCTCAGCGCCTCACCTGCCCCAGGCTCTGCGACCTTGGGTGAGTTGCCAGAGCTTGGCCTGCTTCCCCGCCCGCCTTGGACTATCCTGACGGGCTTTCTGAGTCCAAATCTTATTATTGCACCACCCTGGGAGGATGAGAGGGAGTGGAATTGGGGTGGGGTTCAGAGCACTGACCTTTATCTTTCATTCTCGACACTGGTAACATCTGGTGTTGCTGCCCATGGTATACCAGAGTGAGCATATTAGCTAGAAATACAAGAAGAAATAGAAGTTTTAAAAGATTTGGTCATGGGATAATGGTTTTTGTTCAAGCCTGTAGAACTGCTTGGCCTCTTTGAATTCTGTGCATGCACTATACTGGCCAGAATTAAAATTAATTTTTGAAATGTGTTCAAAGAGAACGGGGTTTGGAAGAGGGTTCTGGCCGGCCACAACCTGATGTTGCCAGATGTTGCCATGTATAGACAAAGACAAGCCAGAAATTCTGATTTGCACATGAAGCATCATGACTTTCAAATGGTGGTCGATGATTCAGAAAAGACTTTACAGCAACATGACGGCCACAGACACACGCGCCAGGTGTGGGGCCATGGGTGCCCGCGTGACGCCTCTAATCATAATCCATAGACATCGCGTGCGTCAGTTTCCTGGGGCTGCCGGCACAAGTCGCCACAAACTCGGGGGCCTAAAAACAAGGCAGCTTTAGTCTCTTACTTTGCATTAAGGTCTTAAGTCCAAAATCAGTTCCCTGGGCAGAAGTCAAGGTGTGGGCAGGCTCGATTTCTTCTGAGGGCTTGAAGGAGGGTTCATCTCCTGGCCTTTGCAGCTTCCGGGGGCCACCGACATTCCCCGGCTCGTGGCCTGCTCCGTCGCCAAAGCGCATCTCTTGCTCGAGCGTCTGCGTCCGCCGCCACGTTTCCTGTCCGACTCTGACCCTCCCACCTCCCCCTTGTAAGGACTCTGATTGCAAAGGTCCCCTTCGGATAGTCCAGGACCTCGTCTTCATCTTAAGAGCCTTGACTTAATCCCATCCGCAAAGTCCCTTTTGCCACATAAGATCACAAGGACGGGTTCTGGGATTAGGATGGGAGCTTCATGGTGGGGGGACAGTATTCAGCCTTTCCAACTGTGGGTCTTGAGCACTAATGGGTCATGAGAGCAAGTTAATGGGTCACAGACAGCATTTTGAAGAATTAAACAGAATAGAATAGCAGAATAATCAGAGGCA
>CAUYPO010108890.1:0-20140 GCA_963574435.1 Cheirogaleus major
TCCATAGGATTTCCCAGTTCTTAAGACCTAGAAGCAGTAACATCCCAGTAGAAACAAGAACAACTAGACCTAGATCTTGGTTTCTAACTACTATTCTCCAATAAAAGCAGCTAGGATTCCTTGGAGAAACAGATGATTCTAGGGCTGGGGCAAGGAATATACAAGATATAGTGTAATGGCATAAAGTGCTTAAAAAACCAAGCAATAACCAAGAGTATAAAACCATGTGAAAAAGATACAAGGCCCCAGCTAAAAGAGTACTTACTGGCCAAAGCCAGACAAATTGGAGCAACAAACTCTACAATGAGAGTATTGTATTTTTAAGCCAAAGAATAAGTGAGTCCCTACGGATATAAATAAATAATTGAATATGTAAATGGAGAAGAAAAGACAACTCTTCCTTATAGAAGAATTCCAATTAATAATGGTAGAAGAAATGAGGGAAATAGAAAATCACCATCAGAATACCAAAGTAATAATTTCTGTAGGCAAGATCCACTAATGAATGCCGAAATCAGTGGATGAAACTTTAAGGAGAAATGGGATATTTCCATCACTCTCAAATAGTATAAATTTTTGTGGTTGTTTCAAGATGTGTTCACAAATTCTTTGGTATTCCTCCTTCTAGGAAGCGGTGTTTAATTCCCCTCCACTTAAGTGTACACTAGACTTAGAGACTTGCTTCTAACGGAGTGTGAACTGTTACTGAGTATGTACTATGTATGTTCTCAGTGTTTATGTTACTGTGGGGGTAATGTCACAGCAAAAAAAAAAAAAACAACCCAGAAGACACCACCTTGACCAAGTAGCCAAGGTTAACATCACCAGCAATGAATCCTGTACCTATCATGTACCTCCTGATATGATATGCTGAGCAGGGTACTTTACCTCTGTGATATTCTTCTCCTTAACACATGATCCCAGATTAATCTTGAAAAAATATCAGATAAAGCCAAATTTTGGGACTTTCTACAAAATCACTGACCAATACTCTTCAAAAGTGTCAAATTTATGAAAAAAAAGGAAAGACTGGAGGAGACTGAAGAGCCATGGCAGGAAAATACAAAGGGACATCCTGGATTTGATACTGGGACAGAAAAAGGACAGCAATGGAAAAGCTGGTGGAATCATATTAAAGTCTGTACTATAGTTAAAAGTAATGTGCCAGTGTTAGTTTGTAGTAAAGTATGTACCATGATTATGTAATATGTTAACATTAGAGGAAGCTGGATGGAATTATACAGAAACTATCTGTAGTGTTCTTACAACACTTTGGTAAATCTGGACTTACTTCAAAATATTTTTAAGGTGGCAAAAGATTTGAACAGACATTTCATAAAGGTAAATATATGAATGATAGTACACATGAAAAAGTACTAAATATCATTTGTCTTCAGAAAAAAGCAAATTAAAACCACAATGAGCTATCAATACACACCTACCGGAATAGCTAAAATTAAGAAAACTGTCAACACAAAATGTGGGCAAAGGCACAGAACAATCAAAATTTTCCCATATTTGGGTGGGAGTATAAAATGGTATAACAACTTTGGAAAATGTCCCAGCAATTTCTTATAATACTAAATTAACCTATAACCAAGCAATTGCACTCCTACATATTTAGTCAATTTAAATAAAAAACATATGTCCACACAAAAATTTGTACACATTCATAGAAGATTTAAACATAATACAAAAAAACTGGAAATAGCCCAGAGCTCTATCAATATAAGAAGGGATAAACAAACTTTGATGTGTTCATAAAATTGAACAATACAATAATAAGGAACAAACTACAGACTATCTGGAACAATATAGATGAATCTTAAAAACATTAGTGTGAAAGAAATCTCATATGTTTACATACTTACTGTCTTATTACATTCATTTGAAGTTCTAGAAAAGATAAGACCGATCTATTGTGGGAAAAATTTCAGAATACTATTTGCCTCTGGAGGGATGGGGCAAGGATTGACTAGATTGGGGAATGAGAGACTTCTGGGATGGTGGTAGCATTGTATATTTTGAAAGGTAGTTAGGATACATATGTATGCATTTGTCAAAACTCTGCAAATGTAGATTTAAGGGTTTTGCATTTTATTATATGTAAATTTCACATCAAAAGAAAATCTATAGGCAAATATTTAACTCTAGTTAATGATATAAATTCTGAAGGATTTAGGGAGGATTTTATTGATGTTTGTAATTCACTTTGAAATGCATCAAAAAATAAGATGGATTGATGGATGAAGAGAGGGATGGTTGGACTGATATATATTTAGTAAAGCAAGTACACTGAAATGTTAATGGTAGAATTTAGGTTGTGTATTTGCAGGTTCTCACTTAAAATATTTTCAACTTTTTTTGAAAATTATGAAAATATTTATAAAATATTTGTAAGTAACATACTAAATGAACAATTTCAATTGAACAGTATCCATACAGCATCAAAGAAAAAATAATGCACAATTCCATGACTTAAAAAATAAGGAGTACATTTTGGACAGATTAGTATCAAAACAGATTCAAATTAAAATGTAGCACTTAAAAACTAATAAAGATGAAGTCAAGAAAACACATATGCCATGAAATATTTACTAACTGGCTGTCAAAGGCTTGGTGGCTGAGTTACTGTAGAGATGGGCATTTAAAGGTGGCAGAAACTTAAATGGTAGCCATAGATAATTATGGCCATTAGGTTACCAAACTATTGCTATATGTAGGCTGGTTGATCTATCTTGAGAAAGAAATGACTAATGACTTCTTGGGCTAAAAACTTAATGGGCAAAATCAATGACCGTGCTGAATTAGTAACAGTATTCAAGAGGCAGGAGTGGGACTAGAGCAGCACACAAAGGAGCAAAGGCTGTAGTTGGTTGCTGTCACCATCAGGATCTCAACTTTGTGTCTCAGAGTCCCAAGAAGGCCACCAAGAACATTGCTAAAGACAGTCCAACTGTTGAAGAGTGCCACATCCTAGGAAAGCAAGTTCATGACAATGGCCAGATTTGTCTTTTCCTTACTGGGCATGGTCTAGAGTACTGGCTCTCAAGGAGGGGAGTTCCATTCACTAGGAGGTGTTTGGGAAATTGTGGGCACACTTTGTTCATCACAATGCTTGGGAGGGGCTACTGACATTTAGTGGATTCAGACGATCAGTGCTAGTTGTCCTGAAATGCATGGGATGATCTGCTATAATGAAGAGCTGTCCTGTGTCCCACATAGTTTTCAAATATTCTGGTAAGCTTTAATAATGAAGGTTAGAAAAACTGTTTATAGGTGTTTGAATCTTATCTTAACAGGAGCTTTTATCCTACTGTTTTCCTATATTTCCACCTCATATGTTTTCCTTTCTTATATATGATGCCTCTCAATCCTCTTACTTTTCTTAAATATAAACTAATTCATTATAAGTTCATGCAGTCATGTATTTCATTATGTTGTCTGATGGAATCATTCCCTTGCATTTATATATTGAAATATGTATTATTTTATTGTAAATTACTTTCCTTTCATTTCTCATTTATATTTCAGTTAGGTCACTATATTGATTTTTTTGAAATTATATGTGTAGGTGGGTTGTATGAACTTCATTTCAGGATAGTGAAGAGGGAGTAACAAAATATTTGTTATTAAGAGGGAGTATTAGGTCTCAAAGGAATGAGAACTACTGATCTAGAGTAGAGCTAAGAATGAAAGATGAATATGGATAGTAAGTAAGGCTTGAGGTTGCTGAAATCCTGGCTCATTATTACCATAGCAGGAGGAACAAATCTTCAGTGTGAGTGAGCCACTGGAGCAGAAAGTTTCTGCCTGAGAAGAATCATTACCAGTGTGTGTCAGGCCCTTTTCATCAGCATGTCATTTTATCCTCACAACAATCCTGCAAGATACATTCTATTAATATCCCCATTTTTCAGATGATAATTGGACTTCAGAAAGATGAAGTCTGTTTCCCAAGTTCTCTTAAGTCACTGAGTGGCAGAGCCTAGAGTGAAACTCAAGTCTGTCTGATACCAAAACCACATGCATATTATTATCCTATTCAGCCTTTCCAAGAGCAAGCTGGGGAAGAAAGTGCTAGACATCCTCATCCCTCTACAGAAAAATCAGCCTGTGCGGACTCATGAGTGCAGATCTTTCAGCATGTATTGAGTGCTTCAAACTGTGCTAAGAAATCAGAAAAAAAAAAAAGCACAGAAGCCCCTCGCCTTCAATGAATTTTTAATCTAACTGGATTTTTAAGATGTATAAGTACAAGGTTAACTTAGAGGAAGAAGAGAAAATGATGGTGCTGAAGAAATAGCAAGTACAGTTGTGTGTGTGAGTGTGTGTGTCTGTGGTCCCATTATGTCCCATGTATGTCTGAACAAGTGCCTACTACGTGCGTGGCAAAAGGCAGGGAAAGAAATTAAACACACAGTGAAATGCTGGGACAGTGAACCAGTCTTTGGGGAGGTGGGAGGGGGAAAGACCAGAGCACACACGAAAAGGCACACCTGCTTGTCGGAGGCCAGAGGCCCACAGCAGAAGGGAATTGCAACATGAAAGAAATTTGGGAGGCAGATAGGGAGGCAACAGCCAGACACTTGCTGTGCAAAGGCCAGGATGAAATCATCTTTACCCCTTGAGCAAGAGTCAAGAGATGAGATGGTAAGTTGAGAGGCCGGGGAGACCAGCAAAGGTTTGGGGACATGCTGTGGGCATGAACACAGCCAAAGAATCAACAATAAATGAATAAAAGATCGTGAAGCTGCCTACAGGGCTCTGCTGGAGTTAAGCTGCTGGGATTTATGCATTCGTTGATTATCCACTTTGTGTGCTACCCATAGTAAATATTCAACCACAGGCAGCCGCCTCTGCACCTTCCCCACTCTTGGCCCCCCAGCCAATGTTCTGTCTCATTTATTCCTAAATTGTGAGCAATCTGAGCAACAAATTATAAAGACAGAGCATACACACATAGGGTTTGCTGTTATAATCAAAATTTACAACAAAATTAATCTGACACATATTTAATGATATGCATAATTGTTATTGTGCTGGGTGGTAATTAGGCATAAATTGTAAACAGTTCACATAAATGCCTGCAATTAGAATTACTTCCACACAGTTAAACCAAATTTTTAGTTTCTTTTCTGAGTTTGTCAGCCGTTGTATAGCCCTCATCTGCATCCACGTCAGCAGTGCAGATACTGAGCTGGTGTGAATCATCGCCTTCTTCAAGCACTTGTTATCGTCACAGAACAAATCTGAGGTCTTTCTGTCCAATAGCTATCTCTGGCTGCCACCCGCAGGGCCCTCTCATCTGCAGTGCCTATGAAAGTCCAGCTCTTTCTCATGCTGCCCTATGCCCACCTCAGAGGGTACTCCCTGCCCCCCTCCAGAAGGATTTCAGGTGGGATAGAGGGGAAAATCCAGGTTAGTGTTGGCAATATACGGGAGGAAATGGACTCTAAATCTCAATATCTGGAACTGCAGGGGCAAGTGGTTCACAGGGAAGGGAAAATGGAATAATTAAGCCCACTCCCCGCTGCGTGCTCCTGATTTCATGAAATGATTAATAAGGTCATCTTCATGGATATCCTTAAGGGGATAGATTCTCACTAAAAAGAAAACCCTTCTCCATCTTCACCCTCAAAACATCCCTCCCTTCATTCAATGAAGCTATCACCTAAAATGACTTTAAATTTCAGATATATGTTGTTTTTATTTTGCCATTAAAAAGAAATAATTTAAAAATTCTGAGGAAGTGAGCATATCAATAGGAATACATGTCAGTAGACTAAACTTTAGATTCAGATAGATCTGGATGCCACAACTTGCTAGCAGTGAAATTTTCATATTTACCCACTTTGAACGTCAATTTACTCATCTGTAAAATGTTGATAATAATAGTGTCTGTCTTATATAGCCATTGTGAATATTTCATGGGATCATGTACATAAAACCTTAGTACACTTCCTGGAGCATAGTAAAATTTCATTAACTGTTAGATGCACTTATTATCATCATGGCTATTGTTGCTTTTTGCTGTAGCCTTGGCTTCCTCATTACTGTGACCGTCCCTCCATGTGTTTCCTTCTGTAAAGAGCAGAACTGCAGGAAATGAATGTATGAAATGCTAGTGGTGAAATCTGGATGGTGAAGCCACAGATGACCTTAAATCAAACAGAACAGCACAGATGGCTCCGGCCCTCATCTATATTCCATATTTGTTAGAGGGAGGTTGGTGCAGACCTGGAACACGACAAGACCTGGCATTTAGAGGAGACTGAAGCCAGACCAGATGAAAATGATCATTAGAAACATTCATTTCATCACCAAAAATGCATTAACTGAACTTCTAGTGTGAGGCACTGGGGAGCCAGAAGTGATATAGGTGAGATATTTTAGAAGGGAAGAGAGAAATGTGAGTTAATATGTGCAAAGAATATGACAAGGGGTATCCTCGATGCAGTGGTAACACCCAGGATGGAAAACGTATTCCCCTCTATTTGAGAGGTTCAGGGAAGCTGATCTTCAGAGAAGCAAGTTTTGAAGAGTAGAAACCTGCTAAATTGTGTGTGTGTATATATCCATACATATATATGTGTGTGTGTGTGTGTGTGTATATATATAGTCCAGTGTTGATCAAGAGGCATTTTCCCATACAGCTGTATTTTCTCAATTTACTTTGTGCCTTCTAAAATGACGTGGATTCTACAGCCACTATCCCAGTAACCATTCCTCTGTAATAAAGCACTCCCAAAATTACTGGAATAAAAAAAACAATTAAATTATGCTCATGGATTCTGTGGGTCAGGGATTTGAACAAGTCACAGTAAGAATGGCTTTATCTCTATCTCACAATATCTGGGACCCCAGCTTGGAAAACTATATGACTAGAGGGGGCTTGAAAGTTAGGAAATGGGATCATCTAGAAGCATGTGCACTCACATTTTCTGGCAGTTTATGCTAGTTGTCGCTGTTGTTCTCTGTTAGTGACCTGATAATGCTCTATTGGTCAAAGCCACCACAATCCTTCCATAATCAAAGGATGGGGACATAGATTCCACTTCTCAGTTGGAATAATATCAAATAATTTGCAGTATAGACCCTATAGACCTTGTGTGGACATTACTTCTGTCTCCCCAGGGACTGTCAACTGGAACACTTCTACATGGCTTCTCCATGTGACTTAGTCTTCATAGCATGGCGACTTCACGGTAACTGGACTTAAATAGAATCTCAGTGTTCTAAAAGTAGCTTTAAAGCAAACAAGGCAAAAAGCTGCATCATTTTTTTATGAGCCAGCCTTGGAAATCACTCCTTCCATTCTGAATGCTACCACTGTGCCCAGGATACTCTCTGTTGGTGCCCTTGCCATGCTCTCTATTGCTCCAAGTAGTTACTATCCTTTTGAGATTCAAAAGGAGAGAACATTGATCTGCCTATTTATGGGAGGAATATTAAATAATCTGTGTGTATGTTTTAAACTCTCCTTAGCCACCCATCTATCAAATCACAAACATTGAATATCTACCCATTGACTAACCAGGAGGTGAGAATGCAAAAGGCATTTGTTCATTCATTTATTCATCAAATATGCATTGAGTACTTACTGTGGGACAGCACAGAAGTTCTAGGAGACAGACATAAGAAACATAAATGTACAAATAATTACCACTTTGCTAGGTGCTAAGAAGTATAATGAGATATCGAAATGGAGCTTAACTAGGTGGGATGATGATATTGGCAGGGAAGTAAATTTAGACGAGGTGGCCAGGAAATGTCTATCTGATGTCAAATTTAAGGAGAGAGCAGAAGGATAAGAAGTAAACTACACCAAGTTTGGTGAAAGAACATTCTAAGCAGAAGAAATAGCATATGTGAACATTCTAAGGCACAAAGGAATTTACAGATTCAAGAAACTGGAAGAGGATCCCAATGTGGCCAGAGCACATAGAGAGAATAATGGTACATTATGAAGTTGGAGTGGTATATATGGGACAAAATCTTAGCAGTTTAATAGGTCCCTTTCTCTTTAGTCTGCCACAAGGAACCCCACCCCACCCCCCGTTTATCTTCACACTACTTGTTAGAAGGATTTGAGTAATAAAAACATGAGAATTCTGTAAAGAGAGAAGGAAATATGGCTGTTGCAGAAAGAGTAAAGTGGATCCAATCTGGTTATATTGTTTGGGCTGCCATTAAAAGCCAGATGTTGGATAGCAGGATCCAAAGTTTCCATAAAGCTGCTAAAAGTCAGCTAGCATATGAAATACCTTGGTGTCCAGCTTGTGTTTTGCTTGCCAAAGATGAAAGTAAACCGAGACTGTGGCAAAACTGGGAAAGCCTCAGAAGCTTGGCCTTAATTTTTCTAGCTTCTGCTTTCAGATGTCAGACCACTTCACAGTTATTCAGATATCTCCCTGGTCCATACTTCTTTGCTATATCAAAGCAAGAAAGGACCCAAGGACAGCCAGTTATGAGTTATGATGATGATGATAATAACTACTAAAATAATAATTAACGTGTAATGAATACCTCTTATGTGCTAAGATTTTTACATTCATTATCTTTTTTAATCTTCATAACAGCCTTGTTAGGTAAGGTAGTGTGTTAGTCCATTTTGCTATAAAGGAATACCTGAGACTGAGTAATTTATAAAGGAAAGAGGTTTATTTGGCTCACGGTTCTGCAGAACTGTACAAGCATGGCACCAGCATCTACTTCTGGTGAGGGCTTCAGGAAGCTTCCAATCAAGGCAGAAGGTGAAGGGGGAGCCTGCATGTCACATGGTGAGAGAAGGAGCAAGAGAGAGAGAGGAAGTGATGCCAGGCTCCTTTAATAAAGTGAGAACTCACTTATTATTGTGGGGAAGGCACCAAACCTTTGGGCCATGGGGATCTGCCCGCATGACCCAAACACCTCCCACTAGGCCCCACCTCCAATACTGGGGATAAAATTTCAACATGAGATTTGGAGGGGACATATATCCAAGCTAAACCGGTAGTACCAGTATTTCCATTTTACACATGAAGAAATTTGAAGATCAGGGAGGCTAAGTTATTTGCCTAAGGTCACAGAGCCAGGACTCACAAACTAGTCTGTCTGAGTGGTGAGCCCACTCTTGTAAGCACTATTGAGTATCATAACTTTTCCAGATAGCAACTTCCAGATACAATTAGGCACCCAGAAATTTTGTATATGCAATCACCCAAAAGGTGAATATTCACTGAATTTCTCACTTCTATCCAGATGCTTGGCTTCACATAGGCCAAGTTGAACTGTGGCCTATGCAAAAGTGTCTACCCCATTGCTTTCATGCTCTAATTTGGTTTTTTTTTTTTTAATGATTTTTTATTTGCATTCTAGTTTAAGAATCAAGTCTCTAAACTTACACAAACTACCATTTTGAGCTTCAGTTATCCTTGGAGAGCATGGGATGTAATCAGCCTCCTTAAGTACTTTGAATTAAGTGATACACAGAGAACAGCTTGCCTTTAATAGATCTCCTTACCTGATCTCAATGGGGCCCTGTCTCAGGTATTAAAAAGAAGAAATCCAATTAGTTTTAATTGCTGCTCTCCATGGACGTGTTGCCTTCTTATTGGCAGATGGAAGCTGGTGTTGTGGAGGAAGCAATGCCTCTTAAATTGTTCAGGTGTAAATATCCCTTCCCCTTCTTCTTCACCACACTTTTTACCCCTAATGCATCATACAATTCACATATTTCCAAGACCTATAACTCCAGAGTTAGGACTATGAGTATTAAAAAGCGATGATGTCCTCAATGGAGGGTAGTTCTATTCCTAGGCCACTTGATATTCCCTTGGCTTGGTCTAGTTGAACATTTACTGGGTGCAGGCTCCATGTCTGAGATTGGGAAGGTGGTCCAGTGGTTAGACAGGAAAGTTTTCACAGTAAATTCACATGAATCTTATCACGTTATCATTTTTGCGCCCAGAATAATGAGATGTACATAGTAGGTGTTTATACTTAAATTTATATTTAACATATTTATATGTTAAATTTATATTTAACAAATGTCAGACATATGAATGAATGAATGATTTGGGTTCTCTTCCCAAGGCCTCATGGCAACACTGGTCCCTGACACTAAGAGGAAATGCTCAAGATTCTTCACCTCTCACCATAAATTTTACTGTCAAATTTGCCCCAAGACAAATCTCAGACTTCTACAACTGGAAGTATCCTTAAGACATTATGTAGTTCGGCCTTGACTATAGGCAGGTGAACAAACTATACTAGGCAGGTGTAGGATAAATAGCAGTATGAATTCATTATTAGGTGAAGAGGCAAACACAAATGCAAACAATTTTTTACTGTATGATGTAATTGATGCTAAAATAGAAATATGTGCAAAGAGCTTTGTGCTTTGGTAGCATAGGAAAAAAGAGGGCTTAACTTTAGAGGGATGGTGAAGGATCAGGGTATGATTCACAGAGTTTGTGACACTTGACATTTGATATTTGAAGGATCAAAAGAAGTTAACCCAGGAGAAATAAGGAAGAAGTAAAAGTGGAAGCAACATGCACAAAGTTATATTGTCACAAAGAATATGGGACCTTTATTCTGTTCCTAATTGGAGGTCCTTGTGGCAGAGGTTGATTAAACACCAGAGGGATATGGTCATATTTTCATTATAGGAAAATCACTCTGGTGGTAGTATAAGGAAGAGCCCAGAAAACCATTTTCACTTGATGCCAGACCCTTGCTAGCTTTTATGGTTACACTGCCATGGTACACTGAGAAAAATATAAGACATACAGCTCGCACTTTTCCCCATTGGGATTTTTGTTCTAGAAATGGGAACACACCAAGTTGTTGGGAATTGCTATACCCAGTCAATGTTGAGCTACCCTGTTTTGGATGATGGCACAAGTCTTAAGTCAAACGTCTATGCTACGTATGCTTTACTTTTGGTGTTTATGACACTGTGAGGGAAGGATAGAAGTAGTCCATGACAAGGTCCCCACCCTCAGAGGGCTTATTACTTGCCTGTGAGAGAAAAGAAGCCTTGTAAGTGTCTAGAAGTGCTTCCATACTGGTATATAAATGTAGGCTGTTTAACATTTCTGCTTCTTATATAATTTGTAATGATTTGTTAAACTTGATTACTTTTCAATATATAATCAAAGTATTTTTCAATGTATTGACATGATCCTCATCTCAAAAGGAACACCTCCCTCTTATTTAGTTTCTCTACCAAGAGGCAACCAATATCACCAAATTCATATGTATCTTTCTAGAATAGTCTATGAATCTACTATTAAGTATAAATATTTCCTTTTACCTTTTTTGGACAAATGGTGCCATACTATACACACTGCACTATACCTTGTTTTTTGCACTTACAATATATCATGGAGATCTTTTCATATTAGCACATGCAGAGTTATGTAACAGTAGCTATCTTACAGTGTTGCTGTGAGAATTCAGCACAACAATCCATGCAAAGGATTTAGCATAGTGCCTGGCACCTACAAAATATTCAAGGAATGGAGGCTCAACACTCTGGCTTATTAATGTGGAAAAAGTTGATAGAACGAAAAAAAAAAACCCTCATCAATTTCAAAGTAATTATTCTTGACAGTATAAAAAGATTTTCACTTTACTGGAGTTTTTAGAAAGTGTCAAGAGCCACTACAAATTTAAACTTTCTTTTGACCAATTCTGTGTCCCTCAATGCACCATTTTTTTTCAGAGCTACCCTCATATCCTTGTTTCTTAGGGTATAAATTATACGGTTGAAGGCAGGAATAAATACTGTATACAGAAGGAAAAGCAACTTCAACCAGTCTTCATACAGAGGCCCTGATGGAAAGCCATAGACAATGCCCAGTGTCCCATAATAAAGACTAACCACTGTCACATGGGAGGAACAGGGGGAGAAGGCCCACTGCTTCCCTGTAGCAGAAGGAATCCTCAGAATGGTGGAAATGATGTGAATATAAGAAGCCAGGGTCAGCAGAAAGAGGCTGAGGACAAATAAAGAGGTGCATACAAAAGACATCATTTCAGCTACTAGAGTGTCAGTGCAGTCCAGTTTAATCATGGGCTTCAAATCACAGAAATGTTCAATCTCATTGGTGGAACAGAATGCTAAGTGAAAAATGAAGACCATGAGAAGAATGGGTGCCAGAAATTCAGCCACCTATGAGGCACCATAGCTGTAAGCAATGCCAGTGGTCCATGATGCTGGAGTAGTGCAGTGGGTTACAGATGGCTATATGATGGCTATGTGATGGCTAATGATCATAAGACATTGCAGTCAGGAAAAAGCATTCTGTAGCCTCCAGAGCAACAAAACAGAAAATAAATTAATAAAACTGGCCAGCACAGGCTGGGAAGGAAATAGGCAAATGAGCTGATAGCGATGTCCTCAGCATCATGGGCTCAATGGTAGTAATGTAGACAATCTCAAGGGAGGAGAAGTGGCCAAGAAAGAAATACATGGGCTGTGTGAAGACAGTGATCAGCTGACACCACAGTTAGGATCACAATGTTGTCCATGAGAGTCAGTACATAGATGGTCAGAAATATTCCAAACAGAAAAAACTGAAGGCCATGGAGATCCCCAAAACCTAAAAGGAAAATTTCTGAAATTTGAATCATATTTTCTTCTTCAGTGCCAGCAATGATTTGGATCTAAAATAAATAAATAAATATTTGAAGAATAACTATTGATCTCATACTATTTTTAGAAAAAAATCAAACTGCTTAGAGGCTTTATACATATCGAGCATAATTGGCTGCTTTCTGGAAGTTCAGGATTCTTAAACTTAATTAATGAATTTGATCACAGTCCTCCAGGGGCCATTTGGAAAGTTAATCCATGACTTCAATTATCCCATCATATTTATAATGTATAGACTCTTGAAACTGTGACTATGGCACATAAATATACACATTTTTCCAATATTTATTTTGAAAAATTGGGGGAAAATGTTCATTCATTCCTTGGAGTTTTTATGCTGGTTGTTTCTACTGCTGCTGCTTGTGTTTTCATCAACAATAAACATTCCTAATTACCTATGTGCAAATTGCATAAGATCTATGATCAAATCGGTTTCCTGTTTTAGAAATTCCATACCAATTAAATTATATGTATTGTATTTCATCATGACAAAGGATGTCTAGTCGTTAAAACTTATTTGATAGCGAGTTCTCTCAACAGTAGTAGAGGAAGCATAGTGGAGCAAAGGTGAACTAGTGCTGGTGGGGAGATGATATGGAAAGAGACATGCCTGAATTCAAATTGTAGCTCTGCTATTTATTAGCTGAGTGCCCTGAAGATAGTCATATTACTTCTCCTATAGTTTTCTCATCTATACACTAGCATATTAATTCTATGTAACATGTTTTGCATGATTACTGATCCACACTAGTCACTTAATACATTCATTCATCCATTCAGCAAATATTTACTGAGTGCCTACTTTGTAGCAAACTCTTTGATAGGCGCTTAGAATAAAATACTGAAAAAGTCAATAATTCTTTAACAAGTCAGAAATACTTTCTACATTTCACAGAGTTAACCTTCTGGTGAGAGAGAAAGACTAAAAATAAGGGGAAAAAACCATAAATAATTTTGAGTTGTTTACTATGAATGTAACAAACAAGGATCTAAAATAGGAAATATGCAATATATGTGTGTTTGGGAGAGGAGTATTTTGGTCGGGGTTGTCAAGAAAAGCCTAAACAATTGTAGCCTATAAAAAACAAGAAGGAAATAATAATTCAAGATTGGAAGTGGGGATAGAAGAGAGCATTATTCTAGGCAGAGGGAATAGCTCCTGAGCAAGGAAAAATTGAGTGTGAGAAAAACTAAAATAGGAAAAATAGGAAAGGGAAAGATCATTCAGATTATGGAATTTAGATTTTTAAATACTGTAGGAATCCACTGAAGGGTCTTAACCAGCAGTGATAAAATTTACAGCTTAAAGTCACTTTTGCTGCTGTTTAATAAATGAATTAGAGGTAGAACTTCATGGGTAGGATGAGACAGTTAAAAGACTATGTCAGTGGACCAGGTAAGAGATAATATTATAGTAATTCGGTAGTTGAAGAAAAGATCGTGAAAAGACAGATTCAAGATACATTTTGGAGGCAGAAATGCCAGGACTTACTGACATATTAGATGTAAGAAGTGATAAAAAGTGAACTATTAGAGATGACTCATGGGTTTCTGGTTTGAATAAATGGTGCCATTTACTTAAATGGTGAAAATTATGTGGAGAGAAAGTTTAGGGGAATCATAAGTTCAATTTACATTAAGTTTGAGATGTCTATGAGAATTCTAGGTGGAAAGGAGAGGCAGATGGCTAGATTTGAAAGTATGTAGCCCAGAAGAAAGGGCTGGACTAGGGTTTAGATTTAGGAGTTATCTGAATATAGGAAACATTCAATGCCAAAGGAATGGGTGAGAAGACCTACAGAGAAATTATAGACATAGAAGAATGCACTGCACTGAGCTTTAAGACCCTCTTTCCCTTTGGTATGACAGAATAGGAAAAGCCAGGAAAAAAGATTGAAAAGGAGGAGTCAGTGAGGTAGGATAAAAACCAGGAGGAAATGGAATAACAGAATTCATGTTTCAAACGGATTGTTGATTGTATCAAAAGCTGTTGTGACATTAAGATGAAGACAGAGAATAGTTTCTTGCATTTGGTTACATGGATGATAGATTCAGTGGAGTGATGGAGACGAGACTGAATGGGAGCAGAGAAATTAGGTAGTAACTATATAGAGAGAAGCATTATCCTACCTTTTGTAGGCTAATGAGAATAATCCAGCATAGAGGGGATATTGTGAATTTGAGAAGCAAAATCTTTTAAAAAATGAGAGGGGATGGGATACAAAGCACAAGTGGAGAGGTTAATCTTTGGTAAAGGCAGGAACATTTCATCTTTTTAACAGGAGGAGAGCCAGAGAAAGTAGATGCAGTTGTAGTTAAGTTGCCATATTTAACCTTAGGAAGATGACTGAGTTTGCTTCTGTGGCTTCCATTTTCTCAGTGAAGTATGACAAGAGGTCATCATAAGAGTGAGGCTTGGGGAGGGCATGTGGGAGGTTTGAAGGCAGAGGAAAAACTGTAAATTGTGATACCCCGAAGTGAGAAGACTACCCTATTAGAACAAATACTATGATTTCCCGGCATTATTGAGTGGCAATGTGATCATTGAAATCGTGAATTTAAGAAGGCAAAACTAGACTGATTTCTTGTGCGATCTTTTCTGACAATGTTAGCTGCCATGGTGGAGTAGGAAGATAGTTGGTTTAAGTTGAGTTTGGGGTTTGCCAAATTAAAACAATAGAAGAAAAGAGGAGCAAAAGAACTGAGAGATATTTGCAAAAAAAAAAAAAGTCATAGTGAAGGACTGTATGATAAATGGTACATCTCTCCCACTTTCTTCCACTGATCATCAAGTCTTGAGATGTCAAAGATAGAAAGGACTTTTAAAATATCATTTGACCAACCCTTTAATTTTATTACTGAAAAAGAAGATCCAGACAGGTAAATTGCCTTTCTTGGGATCTCAGATACAGTCAGTAATAGAGCAGGAACTGACACCCAGATCTCATTTTCCCGTTCTTGCTCCTTCCATTATACCATGCTCTTATATTTCTTGTTCACTTTTCATCTCCCTTCAATGCCCTGAACAGGAACCTAATGTATCATGTGTAAGTGCATGAAGGAAGACTCACCTTCCATTTAGTAATTTACATGTCTGGAGCATAATTCCTTTTGAAGAACTTTCAGATCCATTATTGTTTTTAATCCTCCAAACTATCTTGTGAGGTATTTAGGAATAGGTCTTTTATTTGTCTCATTGGATGTACAGATGAGAAAACTGATAATGATGATTACTACACCACAACATTGTACTTGTATTTCAATTATAACTCTTTCTCCTGGAGATAAAAAGTTAATCTTATGCATGTTGATGTAAATGTGAATTTACAAGATGCTAATTATATTATGAGCCAGGAGTTTTTTCCAGGTAACTGGATAATAGGAGCCATATGGAGATTGCCATCATCTGATCTGAACAACAAATATAAGAAATTGAGGTAGATTTCCATGATGGAGATATATAACAAAAAACCTGATTTATGAAAAAGGGGTTTGGAGGACAGAATGAAGTAAACTTTTTCAGAGCTATTATGGGTGTACAACTTTGAATGGGGGCAATAATCCCTGCCCTGCAACTTCACAGGGTTATTGTGGGACTCAAATGAGAGAAGAAGAGAGAGAATATTCCCGGCAGAGGGAATAATGAGCAAAAACGTCCGGTAACCTGAGGACCACATCAACCATTGATTTTGGATAGAGTGTTTGGGCAAAATGAGTAGGGGGCTGAGGACAGAAAAGGGAGGGACACACATATTTTATGGAGAAAGAAAGATCAGAAAAGGATTTCAAGAAATGTGGATAGTAGTGGGAAAAACAAAGAGAGTGATGTCACAGGGTCCAAGGGAGAAGCAGAGCCATCGGAATTGCTAGTAAAGAAGGTGCCATGAATATTGCAGCTCTGCAGCAAGAATCCCTGCTGTAGTGAGGCGGGGAGGTGAAAAGGAAACACAATAAATGTGAGTTATAATTTCAAGAAGAAATTATATTGTTGGTGAAGTAAAGAAGGGAGGGAGAGAGCCAAAAAGCTAGGGGTAGAAGAGAGGACAGAGGAAAAGTATTTTTATTATTTATTTTATTTTATTCTATTTTTGCTTTTTAGTAAAGGAGAAACTTGACCAAGATTTTGGGCAAAAAGTCTACATCCAGAGAGAAGGAAATGTGAAAGACATACAAGGGGATGGATGGTGGATTGAGGAGAGGCTCCAAGGAGGTTGGAAGAGATGGGATGGGAAAATACACAAGTGGAGACATTGTCTTCAGGCAGGAGAGAAAGGTCATCCTTTAGAAGAGGGGAAGTAGATGGTGTGGAGATGGGTGTGGATGGTGATTGTGAAGGTAATTACCTCATTATTTTCCTTCCACTTGAGTTTGGAGACTTAATGAGCCCATGGCAGAGATGTTCACTTTTCTTCCACAAAGCCTGTCTTCTTGTTTCATGTATATATATGGAGCCCAAAATACTTAGCAGAGACCAAAGTGGGCTGCTAAGACAGGTGGCTGGTTTGCTGTACCACCACTGTGTTGTATGATCAGGAGTAGATCCAGCAATAGCGTGACAGACACATTATTTTATGTCCTTTAAAAGATCCAGCAGGACCTTAAGAATTATGGCTTTCTAGCCTTCCTGTTTATATATACATTATTATACTTTTCTCTCTAACTTTTCTGGAGCCCAAAAGGCTTCTAAAAGGAAGAAGTAAGAGTATGTCACCCAAAAGCCCTTTTAGTTTTCATGTGGTTGTGGCCAAAGAATTTTTAGCTTCTGCAGTGATCTCCTTAGGGTTTAGAAAGAACATAATGCTTGCCAAAGTATCTATCTTTTAAACACTCCAACAACCTTCTGCAAGCAGGAACTGGTAGACACAGTTCAAACAAGAAAACCAATTATCTTTAAGTTTGGCTCCCAGGGGAGCTTTGCTTTTTAATTGAGAGATCGATGTTGGGTTCTCGTGACATCCTGAACTTCCATTCAGTGACTGATGACTAATGGTGTGAAATTGGATATTGGAGTATCTGACATGTCACATGGGTCAGAGCCATGATCCATCTAGGCCGGCCTCTGGAGGCTGCTGAAAGCTCTAAGCAATAGTTTGGGGAGGGTACAATGTAACAAGTATTGAAACTAGTGACAGAAAAATCTAGGTTCTAGATCTGGAACTCCCACAGTCTATGCAATCTGGTGTCATTTATCTTCACTTAATCCCAGTTTTCCCAGCTTTGAATGGGGGCGATAATCCCTGCCCTGTTGACCTCACAGAGTTATTTTGGGACTCAAATGAGATACTGTGTGGGAAACCCTTTTATTGACTAGAAATCTCCATGCTCCATGCTAGTATCATATTTAAGGAGCATGAGAATGATGCTGCTGATTGTAGATGTGGAGGATAATTTTGTCTTAAAGTTCAAAGAGGCCCAGATTCCTAGAACTGGAAGTAGAACTCTTACTTTCTTATATCATTAAATATAGCCTGAAAACATCCAAATCCCCTCCCCCCAGAGCCCTACAGTCAACCTAAGTGAGTTTCACATTCTAATTAAAAGCACAACTGTTATAGTTTGGTTTTTATAATCAAATTAAAAGTCCTCTTACACAAACTGTCAGAGGCATTTTTCAAACCAGTTACCTTGTCATTTTTCCATCCTTGGTGGACAGATTGCATCTGGCCTCCTGGGTAAGTTTCCTCAGTGCTGGTTTTATATGCTTTCATTGCTTCCCAGGCTGTACAGAAAACGGTTGGGGGAGTGGGACTTCTCAGTGAGTCCTCTCTCTTGTTTCTTAGATGGTTGTGTGAGCATCCTTTAATGCCGTGTGAGCATCCTATAAAACAGAGTACTTGCAGAGATATGACCATTGTCTCTGTTATCCCAGAACGTCATCATTGTCGTCATTCAATTATAGCATTCACACACAATATCAGGCCCCTCCTCGGTGTCAGGCAATACTCTAAATGCTGGGGATGGAAGGTGAAGAAAAACTGGAAAGCTGACTCCATGACTTAGGAGCTCAGTGTCTAGTGGAAGTGACAGACATGTAACAAAACAATCAAATTGCAACATGATAAACACAACAATAGGACTCTGTATAACATGTAGATGGAGAACAGAGAAAGGAATTTGGGGGTCAGTTTGCAGGAAGGTACTAACAGTAAAGGCCTATTGGAGAATCTGTCATCTGCATTGTTTTTGTTTGTTTTCCAAAGCAACTTCCCATTTATCATTTTATTAATATTTACACTGCCTTGGGTTTTGAAGGGCAAATAGAAGTCTGTCAAGGCAGCAAGAGGGAGGAAAGAGTTTCAGTCAGAGAGAATAGCATGTGTCACTAAGGAGAGGCAGGAGAGAAAACTGGAGAATTAGGCAGGCACCAGATGATAGGGGACCATCTACACCATCCTAGTGAGTGTAGGCTTTATCATGAGATCAGTGAGGAGCCATTAAAGGGTTTCAAACAGGGAGGTGGCACAGTTACATTTGTGTTTTAGAAAGTTATACACTTTCGGTGGCTATGCAAATAAGTTATAAGTAAAGGAAGAGACTCGATGCAGGAAGTCCAGTGAGGAGACTTCAATCTGGGAGAGAATGGTGGCCATTATAAAGGGAGAGGAGGCAATAGCTTCAGATGATAGTATTTTTTTTATTTCAGCATATTATGGGGGTACTAATGTTTAGGTTATGTATATTGCCCTTGACCCTCCTTCTCCCTCGAGTCAGAGCTTCAAGTGTATCCATCCCCCAGATGGTGCGCATCACGCTCATTACGTATGTATGTACCCATCCCCTCCTCCCCCCTCCCATCTGCCCGACGCCTGATAAATATTATTCCTATATGTGCACTTAGGTGGAGATACCTTAAAGAGATACAAGTAGATCTACCATTTGATCCAGCAATCCCATTACTGGGCATCTACCCAAAAGAACAAAAGCCATTCTATAAAAAAGACATCTGCACTCAAATGTTTATAGCAGCACAGTTCACAATTGCAAAGTTGTGGAAACAACCCAAGTGCCCATCAATACATGAGTGGATTAATAAAATATGGTATATGTATACCATGGAGTACTATTCAGCTCTAAGAAACAATGGTGATATAGCACCTCTTGTATTTTCCCGGATAGAGCTGGAACCCATTCTACTAAGTGAAGCATCCCAAGAATGGAAAAATAAGCACCACATGTACTCACAAGCAAATTGGTATTAACCGATCAACACATAAGTAGACATATTGGAATAACATTTATGGGGTGTTGGACAGGTTGGGGGGGGGAGGGAATGTGTATATACAATGTGTCAACTGTGCCAGAGTAAAGATATTTATTTTATTTCCCACCAGCCGCAGACAAAAATAAAGTAATACTAAGTAGTCACCCTATCGTGCACCCATGTAGAGCACCCTGCTCCCAAAAATAATGGCATAAACCTCTGGGGTTATAATTAGTTGCCTGAATCTCAAACTCAATTTTTTTCTCTCATTTTTTTGGGGGGAGTGGGGAATT
>CAUYPO010108893.1:0-21981 GCA_963574435.1 Cheirogaleus major
GGGCTAGAGTGCCATGGCATCAGCCTAGCTCACAGCAACCTCAAACTCCTGGGCTCAAGCAATCCTTCTGCCTCAGCCTCCCAAGTAGCTGAGACTACAGGCATACCACAACGTCCAGCTAATTTTTCTATTTTTAGTAGAGACAGGGTCTTGCTTTTGCTCAGGTTGGTCTCAAACTCCCAACCTCAAGGAATCCTCCTGCCACGGCCTCCCAGAGTGATAGGATTACAGGCATGAGCCACTGTGCCTGGCCCTGAAAACTTTTTTTAAAATCGATACACTGAGTATATTCTCAAGACCTTAAATAATATTTTTTCAATTATTTTTAATTGACAAAAGGTATATATTATTATGTACAACATGCTTTGAAATATATAAACATTGTCGAATGACTAAATCAAGATAAATAACATATGCATAATCTCACATACTTATTTTTTGTGGTGAGAACAAATTTTACCTGCATTTAAAAAAAATAGCCAAAGCTGCTTTAACAGCTGCCCCTCTGGAGGGACATGAATTTCCTAGTTCACTTCAAGTCACAATCTGATCTATTATTGCTGACTAAATGTTCATCTAGCCCTTAGAGGCATTTAAATTTATAATGCTTATCCTATGTAAGCTTACTGAATGAATTAATGAATTGAGATAATTTTAAGACAAGGCTGGTGGTAATGATAACAACAACAATAACAACTAACATATCGTGCTTACTGTGAGCCAAGTATCAGTCAAGCAGAAACACAATTTCCCTACGGATATCCCTATTACTATTCCCAATTTACAGATAAGAAAACTAAAGTACAAAGAAATTAAGCAGCTTGGCCAAGGTCATACTGCCAGTACATGGTAGAGTCCAAATTTAAAATCAACTTAACTCTAGTACACATTGTTAACCACTACAATACAATCCTTTAGACAGGAATCTGTGACCAACTGAATTGATTCTTTGCAACAAAGAATCAAAAGACAGACAAAACTGCAGAATTTACTCTTTCTTTGCATGAATGACTAAGAAGCAAACCAAAGTTCATCTAAATGCAGATGGCATTTCTGGAGTTTTTCTTGTCTTTAAAAAAAAAATAACTGACAAGAGAAAAGGTTGTGGACTCCAATAAAATAATATACATTTTCTCAGAAAGCAAGTATGTTATTAGACATTTCTGGAGTGAGGTGCAGGTGAATTCTTAACCTATAAAGTGATGATACACTAAAAAAATTCTTCTCTTTCTTGGGGTTTAGGATATGTCTATTAGGGTAAGCAGTTTCCAGACATGAAAAAAAATGACAAGTTTCTTAAGGGCAGGACTGCTTTTCATCATCCCAGCAATGCCTAACACAGAATGGTACTTAGAATGCATTCAATTATGTTAAAGGAACAAAAAATCTAAAGTTAATTTCTTAAATTGCAACCCTTATTATAGCATTCATCATCTTATTTTTTTACTATGATCAATGGCCAACAAATTTGTATTCCTGACAAAAAATACAAAATCCTTGAAGCAAGAATTTTATATTTGAGTACCCCTGAGAACCTAGCACAAGAGCAGTTCAATAAATGCTTGTTGAATATTATTATAAACTTAACATTTCTATACTTAGATTTCCTACAAGTCCGTGTGCCAGTTTTTAAAGCAGAACTTAAAATAACATGGCTTCTTATTTATAAAGCACTGATATTATGAAGTCTTATAAGATATTTCTGATACCAGTCCTATATTGTGATGTCAACAAAAACCTGAAAAATTAGTGAGCCAGCACAAAAAGCACAAAATATAATCACAGAATGAGCCAGAAAGAACCTGAGATCATATTCAAAACATTTAATAGACAAGTGAGGAAACAAGGCCCAGAGAGATTTAAGTGAACTGCCCAAGATCACAGAATTCAACTGACCAGCAATACTAACACTAGAACCCAGGTCCTCTGAATGTTGGCCCAGGTATCTTTTTTCCACAAAGAACTGTTTTTGTAAGCTCAGGATGAAATGGATACATTGAAAATATTTTATTTTAAAAATATTTGGTATGGAGGATGATCTTTCCCAGCACAGAACGTTTTGTGAGGTATTACATCACCATTAAAGAAATGAAAGCTGTCTTGTTCCTTTACTACTGAGATAACACCATTTCCTTTTCCCTTTTTGCTCTGCATATTTTTCATTTTCATGTCTTTTCTTTTATCGTCTTGAGACTTCTTCCTCTATCTACTTTCCCTCTTACCTACTTCCTTTCTAATATTTCTCACAAATCACCCCATCATGTCCTTCCTTTTTCTCCATAATTATCAGAAAGAACAGATTAAGCACACATTTGATTATCGCAAATGGAACACCACAATGAGCAAATCAGTCTTGGCCTCAGCATTTTTAAGGCAACTGGTTAACAAAAATATAAAAAGGGGTCGTACAAATCAATGAAATAATAAACAATGTTGGCCAGGCGTGGTGGCTCACGCCTGTAATTCTAGCACTCTGGGAGGCTGAGGCAGGTGGATCACTCAAGGTCAGGAGTTCGAAAGCAGCCTGAGCAAGAGCAAGACCCCGTCTCTACTAAAAATAGAAAAAAATTAATTGGCCAACTAAAAATATATATGGAAAAAATTAGCCGGGCATGGTGGCACATGCCTGTAGTCCCAGCTACTTGGGAGGCTGAGGCAGGAGGATTGCTTGAGCCCAGGAGTTTGAGGTTGCTATGAGCTAGGTTGACGCCACAGCACTCTAGCCTGGGCAACAGAGTGAGACTCTGTCTCAAAAAAAATAAAATAAAATAAACAATGTTTACAGTGGAGAACCTAAGTATGAACCTAAGTATGAACAAGACATAGGTAAAGGCAGGTGCTAATGACAATAATCTCTAGGTTAGGGTTAGGCAAGTAAGAGACCACTCTCTTCCTTTCTGTAAGTTTTTCTTCCAGCTTTATTGAAGTATAATAAATAAAAACTGTATATATCCAAGGTGTACATGTTTTGATATACACACATAATATGAAACGATTTTTCACAATCGAGCTAATTAACACATCCATCACTGCACATAGTTACCTTTTTTGTGTATGCTGAGAATACTTAAGATCTGCTCTTTCAGTAAATTTCAAGTATACAGCACATGATTATCAACTATAGTTACTATGCTGTACATTAGGTCTCAATTTATTCACCTTACGACTACAAGTCTGTTGTACCCTTTGACCAACATCTCCCAATTTCCCCCATTCTACCACTCCGAAACCCCAAAGCAACTCTTCTACTCTCCATTTCTATGAGTTCAACTTCTTTAGATTTCACATACAAGTGAGGTCATGTATTTGTCTTTCTGTGTCTGGGTTATTTCAGTTAGCATAATGTCCTCCAGCTTCATCCATGCTGCTGCAAAAGGCCAGAGTTCTAAGGCTCTTATTCCATTTTTTATATACATAAAACATATATAAATGTATATATAAAAAATACAGATACACAATTTCTTTACCCATTTATGTGTCAACAGACACTTAGGTTGTTTCCATTATCTTGGCTATTATGAATCATGCTGAAAAGAACATGAAAGTGCAGGTATTTCTTCAAAATAGTGATTTTATTTCCTTTGAATATATACCTAGAAGTGGAAATGCTAGATCATATGGTAGTTCTATTTTACCACTCTCTTCCTATTCAGATCTCTTATCTATCAATTCACCTACTCTATCTTCATTCACTCTCTATTCTTACTGCTTAACTTTATGTTCTACCTTTTTTTCTTATCCAGTAGTCTTCTTTTTCTCTCTCCTGATCTTTTAAAGTGATCTGTCTTGTCCTCATGTGTTCCTTCAAAATATTATTGCCAACTTCTCCCACCTTGTGGATCTAAATAACATCAAGTTGTGAATTCATTTTCTATTCTAAAGATTTAATAGGTATTATTTATGTGATCTTCACAACAATGCCAAGAAGGGGAGTAGGAAGCCATACTTATCTATTTTACAGAAATATAAATTGAGGCCTGGCAAGACTAAATAACTTGCCAAAAGTCACACAGCTTACCAACAGCAAAATCAAATCAGAACTCAGACCTTTTCTTTCCAAGTTCTCTATTCTTTTTCCACTGCACCATGTTGCTTTCTTTTTAATTCCCCCCACTTAACCATGCACATGCACATGTCTAAACAAGTATGCAGAGATAAATGTTTATAAAACAGCACAAGTGGAGAAAGTGTGTGTATGTATACAAGAACTATAAAGACAGAAAAGTCAAAGGACCCAAATTAAGAGCACATTGTAGCTCACAGGCTAATCCTTGCAGAGGTGGTTTTGGGTTTTACATCCAAGTGGAAATTGCCTATTTCTTCAACCAACTGATGTACCAGCATCAACACTGCTTTCTCCCCACACCTTCCCATAGCAGTTATATGACCAGAGTTTGCCCTCTGCACCACTCCTGCCCCCAAATCTCTCTCACAGGAATGTCACCATACCTGAACTTCTCACAGTATGAGTCACTTCTTTGGGTTAAGGCGTTGTCTCCAGAAGGCCACTGTGAAATGCATGTTACCTGAAAAAGAAAGGAAGGTCCATTAATACATGTTACTACTATGATTAAATACATCAGATATGCAATGACCTTGGGAATCTGACAGCACAAGAACTTTAAAAAAAATTTCTTGGGACAGATAATTTTTGATGGGGCAGGCAGGAAAAGGGGGCAACTTGGTGGAAATGATTCATACATTATGTGGAAAGATACTACTCTAGGTATCATGATCATGTGGCAAAATGAGAATGGTCATATAAACACACACTCCGACTACAAGGATTATCACCATAAGGATGGTCTCTATAACTTGGAGGCTCCTAAGAACAGGAAAAGAAAAAGCAAGTGTCTGGGTATAGTCAGTTCTGAAAAGAGGCACAAAAGCTGAGCTGTCAGCAGTTTTCCAAAGACAGTACATTGCTAGCCTGGAAGACGATAGAGGCAGAACAGTTTCTGGTTAATTGCTTCTAGTTTTGAAGATAGTTTCCAACCTAAGGTTTTTAGCTGAGGGCCAAGATCCCAACCAGAGAATGCTGCAATTCAATTCTGTGAAACCCCTCACTAATTTATATTGACTTCAAGCCAGTATCATTTACAGCCACAAAAATCAACATGCCTTTACTCAGTGCTTATTATGAGTCCGGAATGTGGCTAAGTACTATAAATACAGAAAAGAACAACCTTATATATTTTTGCCTCAATTCATATATAGTAAAAGAATCCCCAAAACCCCAAATTGAGAGGGGTAAGGAACAAGAAAGTGGGGAAGAAACTCACAAAAAACAGGTGACTATTTCCTATTACTACTAACACAAATTTCTCAAGCCAGAATGAATAAAACAAAACTTACTTTTGGGCCAAAGTTCCTTTTTAAACTCTTGCCAGTCAAGAGGCACAGGTTAGCAATTCCTTTTTCCCTAGTCTAATACCAGAAGGTCTTTAGCACATTCGTCTTGGTAAACCAGAGAATACCAGACTGAGAATTGCAAAAACCTGGTTTTAGTTTTACCTTTGACTCTTAATTAGCTTTCGGTAAGTTATTTAACTTTTTTTTTTTTTAACAAACAGAAAATGAAGAGATTGCACTAGTCTAAGAACAGCATATACCTGGCACAAACACATATACCACCCACTAGATAACTGTCCATAGGAAGCATCATTAGTCAATCAGAACACACTTTCCCAAAAAACCGATACAACCAGAACCCTTCTAAACACAGTGCTCTGGCACTTCCAATCAGAGTTGGCCTATAAACCAAAATATATTTGCCACTATGGACTAGATAATCTCTGTAATTTCTTCCAACTCTAAAGTTCAAGTACCAAGTTTCTATAGGCTGAGAGAAAAACACTTCCAACAAGCCTAGCTAGATCAGTAGTATTAATAATCATAAATTTCAGTCCAAACTCCTAGTTCTCTTCCAAATTGCATCTGACCTGGTTCTTTCTGATTTCTCAAAGATGCTAATGAAAAATTCACTTTCATACTATTAACATATGTAACCTGTCAATATTATTCAGACTTGCTAGTGTGTTCTTTTAACAGAAAAGGAGCCCTTTACCCAGATTAGCTTTTAGAAAAAAAATTCTCATCTAAAAATACGGCAACAATATTGCACTAGTAAAGACCTAAATCCTTCAATCTCACTAGGAATAAAGAAAAAAGAAAAAAAAGAAAAAAAAAAAAAAAGACCTAAATCCAATCCTTGATCATCCCTATAGCCTCTCTCCAAGGTCAGGCTTTGTCACTTCTCACCAAGACTTCTGCTAATAGCCACTCTTTCATCCTTTCTCTCTTATCACCAGAGCCATCTTTCTAAAGCACACATATACTCACATCACTTCCCTGTCTACAAATCTGTATCTATTTCTAACAACATAAAATTCAAAAATTTCGGCATTATACTTAGAACTTTTCATGCAATTCCCTCCTTCTACTTTTCTAGCCTCACGTCCCAAAATGCTCTCCCTTCCACATCCCACTCTCTATTCCCTGAACCCTTTTTCTTCCACAATACTCTGCATTTACACACAACATTAAGGCATTTCCTGTGCTTGCCCTGTCCTTTCCTTTCCCCACCCTTGTCTTGTCACATTCCTACTCATCATCTAAGATCCAACTCAGGTCCAGTAGCAGGTCTTGCCTCCTCCTCTGGCCAACCCCCCTAACAGAACTCTCTCTCTTCCTCTTCTGTCTCAAAGCTTTTTGAGCTCTCCGTGCCATGTCCACAGTTATTGTTTGCCTCAGTGGTTCCCAAAACTATAAGAATCACCTAAGGCATATTTCAAAAAGAAATTGGTTGGAGCCAACCCAGACCTAGTAAATCAGTCTCAGAAGGTAAGACCCAGGAATTTCTACCTCTAAAAAGCTCTTCTAATTATTCTAATGGTCAAATTTGGAGACTACTGATTTGTCTGTCTCCCCCAATAGTTTTAAAGACATCTATTTTAGAAGAACGTAGAGATGATTTACTGTAGAAGACAATAAAGAAGTACTCTTCACTTGTTTTTTATGTCATATCATATCCTTGTTGACTTGTAAGGTGAACATGAAGGAATTCCTTTTGGACTCACACCAAAAAAAGGGTACATTAACTGTTCAAAAAAGCAACAGAATTTCCACCTTTATTTCTAAATCTTAAAAATGAAGAAATTGTACCTTAAATAAACCTGTAAATACATAGTGCAGGCTCTAATTAGATCTGCCATGAGAACTTCATTTCAGCTGAGAAACAATTTCTTAGCCAATTGTGAGTAGAAATACACTACCTTTACATACTTAACTTCTTAAGATCGAATTATATTAGGAACAGATACAGAAGCACCCACCTAAGTGGAATGATAGGTGCCTGGCTCCAGTGCCTCACTAATTTTCTAAGAAAAATTCCACTCTTGCTTCCCCATCCCCCACTCCGAAACAAGAGTACTGCAGTTGTAGAAGAATGGCAAAAACCGTAATAAGATACAGATACAAATATAACCAAGAAAACAAGGTTGAGCTATTATTGGGGAATCGTGGGTTTCGGGTACTTTTACAAGTTCACAGAGATTACATCTCTGACTAGCTTTAGGCCCAAGGTCTACCTCGGGCGCACAGACCCCGTGTTTCTGTCTTTAAGTCATGGTCCAGAACTAAGTCTGAAAACTTGAGTTCTCCACATAAAAGTCAAGACCTCGTCATGTTTCGACCCTCAGAATACGTTAGCGGCTACTTTCTTTTCTCTGCTAAAGAAAAGGACACTCTCAGGAGGAAGGACAGTGACAGCTCCACGTCTGCAAAAGTCGGCGCCGCCACGGCGGTGGCGGCGCCGGGACCTGGACCACCACGCGGGGGGACAATGGAGGGAGGAGGGGAGTGCAAGAGAGAAGGGGAGGCTGCCGCTACGCTGGGCTCTCCTAGCGACTGGGGGCTTGGAAAAGTCTCGAGAAGGCCAGCCAGGTGGCAGGGGGGCCTGGCCGCCGCCCCTCACAGGGCCACGTAGCCCGCGCCGGTCGCAGCTGCCGGGCCCCGCGCGTAGGCCGGGCCGCGGGAGAGTGGCCCCCGGGTGGGGCTGAGGGGCGCGAGGCCAGACCCTACCCACGCCCGTCGCGGCTCAGCCCTTTCGCAACTTGGTGCCCATAGGCAAGGAGCTCTGAGATCCTCGGCCGGGAGCTGACCTGTCGGCACTTCCGACCAACCCACCCCCTCCTGGTCCGGGCCACTAGCCCGAGCTCCCCGCGCCCCCAACGGGCACCAGCTCTGAGAGAAGGAGCAGCCGCGGCTCTGGGTCCCAACTCGCGCGCCGAACTCCTCTACCCACGTTCCCCATGGACACTCTCACCCGGGATACCCGGAACTCCCCAGAACTGCCCCCAGTCCGCCCGCGGGTGTTTACCGGGACTCGGGGCGGCGGCGACTCCTCAGTCCCTCGACTAAGATGGCAGCCGGTCCCGAGCCCCGACCACAGCAACTAGAGCGAGTTAGCGGCCAACGCGCAGGCGCCTCCGTGCGGGAGCGGTGGGAACTACAAGCCCCGGCAGGCCTCGCGCTCCCGACCCCACCCCTGGCCTGAAGAAGTGGCTGCGGCTGATGAGCGCAACTAAATCCGAGTTTTCCGCACCTCCAGGAGAAATGCACTAAAGTTGCTCCCAGCACCTCCAGACTTTTTTTTTTTAACACCCCGCCCACCAGAACCTCTAGAGCTGTAGCTGTGGTTCCCAGACTCTATTGTGCATCAGAATCACCTAGAGGGCTTAAAACTTAGACTGCTGAGCTCCACCCCCTAGAGTTTCTGATTCTGTATATCTAGGATAGGGCCTGGGAATTTGCATCTCTAACAAATTCTCTGGTGATGCCACTGGCAGGTAGGATAACAATTTGACAACCACTGGGCTATATAGCTTAGTCCTTAAGAACACTGATTGGGTTCAAATTCTCCCTTCTCCATCTTGTAATAGGGTGCGCTTAGAAGTGATGATAACAGCTGAGTGGCACCAACATGGCAGGTGTTCTAAGAGTTGATCAGCAAGCTCCCTTCATTCTCACAGCAAACCTGTGAGAGAGGTACTGTTATTATTCCCATTTTACAGATGCATAAACTAAGTCACAGGCTAATAAGAACCCAGTCAGTCTAGCTTCAGAGTCAATCCTCTTAACCTCCTTCATGGATTGTTTGTGACAATGAACAGCCTGTACAAGATAGAGACTCAGAGGCATGACTAAGTGCTCAGTAGTTAGTGACCTTTGCTTTATTGTTTAGCCTGTTTCCTCCTAATGAAAATAATATTATTTACCATCTGGAAAGTCACTTAAATTTTTCAGAGCACTTTCAAAACTGCCAAGTCAGTGTTCCTGCAATATGCCTTAGGAGAGATTGTTAAAAATATAGATTCCTGGGCCCCTATCCCATTCATATTCTCTAGGGCAGTGGTTCTCAAACTTTAGTGCTTATCAGAATCATTGAAGGATTACTTAAACCATAGATCGTTGGTCCCTACCCCCAGAGTTTCTGATTCTGTAGGTCTGGGTGGAACCTGAGAATTTACATTTTTAACCAGGGACCACATTGGTAGGATCACTGCTCTAGAGCAGTGTTTCTCCACCTTTTTCTTTTTAATCATTTCTCTAAGGAGCATTTTTGGACATTTTCTTCCCAAGTATCTCCTCCATGAAATTTTAATATCAAACATAATGTGTATCTATTTATGTACTCTGTGTAGTATATTCTGTGCATTAAACATTAAAAAGTGAAAAAAGTTTCTTCTCCACCCCCAAGCAATGCTCTGGGAAAATCAGAATTATCTAACTAGTGTCTAATGTGATCCTTGTCACCAAGCAAGTTTGGGAAACATAGTGACCCTTTAAGATATAAGGTATTTTTATGACCATTTTACAGAAAAGGAAACTGAGTCTAAGAGAAATTAAATGACTGGTCCAAGATCATTCAGCCAGGGACCAGGCACAGTGGCTCATGCCTATAATCCCAGGACTTTGGGAGGCAGAGGTGGGAGGGTTGCTTGAGGACAGGAGACCAGCCTGGGCAACATAGCAAGACCCCATCTCTACAAAAAATTTAAAAATTAGCCAGACATTGTGGCATGTGCTAGCTACTCAGAAGGATATGCAAGGAGGTTCACTCGAGCCCAGGAGTTTGAGATTATAGTGTGCCTCACTTCATCCAGCCTGAGCAACAGAGTGAAAAGCTATCTTCATTAGCTGTGCAGAATTAAAGGCTCTGAGAACTCTTAACACAACCCTGAGCCATGAGGAAGGTTCTTGGACAGTTCTGGCCCCTTTCCAACAGGAACCTCTTGCAAATAGCTGGTCCAGGGAAAACTTGCATCATTCAAATATTAGTAACCAACAATAAACCCTCTTGACCTCTGTACACAGATACAAGAAACAAAAAGAGGGCAAGAACAAGAAAAGAAATGAAAAGAAGAACCAAATCAACAACAAGAATAACAAAACCCCAAAGAATATTTACCAGAATAAAAACAAAACAAAGCAAAAAAAAAAAAAAAAAGCCAGATGTTCAAAACCAGCCTGGGCAACATAGCAAAATCCTGTCTCTAAAAAAAAAAAAAGAAAAGAAAAGAAAAATCAGCGGGGCATGGTGGTGCACACAAGCAGTCCTAGCTTCTTGGGAGGCTGAGGCAGAAGGATCACTTGAGATCAGGAGTTTGAGGCTGCAGTAAGCTATGACTGTGTTACTGCACACCAGCCTGGGTGACAGAGTGAGACCTCATCTCTTAAAAAAATAAAAATAAGTAAAATATAGACCAGGTGCTGAGGCTCACACCTGTAATCCCAGCACTTTGGGAGGCCACGACAGGAGGACTACTTGAGGCCAGGAGTTTGAGACAAGCCTAGAACACAGGAAGATGACATCTCTAAAAAAAATTTGTTTTTAATTACCCAACATAGTGGTGCATGCTTGTAGTCCCAGCTACTCAGGAGGCAGGAGGATCACTTGAGCCCAGGAGTTGGAGGTTGCAGTGATGACGCCATGGCACTCTAGCCCTGGCAACAGAGCAAGACCATGTCTCTAAATAAATAAATAAATATCACTCAGCCAGGAACCAGGAATCTAACCCAACTCCTCTTGTTTCAGATTCTGTTTTCATCTACAATTTTTAAAACTATAGAATGTTGCCGGGCACTGTGGCTCACGCCTGTAAACCTAGCACTCTGGGAGGCCGTGGCAGGCAGATCATTTGAGCTCAGGAGTTCGAGACCAGCCTGAGCAAGAGTGAAACCCTGTCTCTACCAAATATAGAAAAAATTAGCCAGGCATGGTGGCACATGCCTGTAGTCCCAGCTACTCGAGAGGCTGAGGCAGAAGGATCGCTTGAGCCCAGGAGTTGGAGGTTGCTGTGAGCTAGGCTGACGCCACGGCACTCTAGCCTGGGCAACAGAGTGAGACTCTGTCTCAAAAAAAAAAAAACCAAAAACTACATAATGTTAGGCAAACTATAGTGGTAGAAGTCAGGATAATGGTTACCCTTTGAGGGGAGGTAGTACCTGGAAGGCACAAAGGGACTTCTCAGGGCAAGTAATAACATTTTGGGCCTTGATCTGGGTGTGGTACACAAACATGCTCACCTTGTGAAAAGTCATCAAGCTGTTTACTTAAGATTTGTGCATTTTTCTCTATTTATATTATACATCAATAAAAATTTACTTAAATATGTTTTTAAATGGATACTCATTTTGTTTTAAAAATATATATCTTTCTACTGCATGCCAAAGACTCTTAAAACTTTAGAGTGCATCAGAATGACTTGGAGGACTTGTTAAAACTTGGATTACCAGGTGGTACCCCTAGAATTTCCCACTAAGGAAGCTCTGGGATCAGGCCCAAGAAATTTGCATTTCTAACAAGTTCCCAGGTGATGCATATGCCCAAGGGTCACATTTTGAGAACCAATGGACTATGCTATCCTAACCTTTTTGCTAACGCCAACAGGGTAGATCAGCTCTGATCTGAGAGGCAGTACCTAGCAGGAGCCTAAATTAATAATTTAGGCTTCAGAGGCATATGGATCAAGGATCTAGTCATTATTATGTCAACAACTTTCTTTGGAGTTCTTACCCAAAATCACCTGAACCTTAGTGTCCAAATCTCTAAATGAGTAAAACAGATCCTACTTCCCGGGATGTTGTAGGAGATCCAGGGTAGGTAGTTGGTGTTTCTCAAAGGAGAAGCTAAGTTGGTGAGGGCAGGGAATCCCAATCCAGCCATTTCTTCATTCTTCCATGCTGTGTGGCTCTGGCTTCCAGGTTCCCAGATCCAGAACTCAGTCTTGCCCTGGTCAGAATGCAGGATCAGTGGTTGATAAAGCCTCAAGCCACCTTTACCCTCCTTCTGCCTAGGACACCTAGCTCAGTCTAGGACAGGACCCAATTCTGCTAAAGCAGGGGCCAGAAGTCAGGAGGGGCCACCACCAGCAAGGGAAGATGGTTCCCAGGCCTCTCCAGAGAAGAGGAAGGAAGAAAGTAGGGATGGAGAGCTGGAAGGAGTTGGGAGAGAAACCCCAGCGGCCCACATACCACCTGTCGCTTACCAGATTTCCCTACAGAACACTTAGTCATGCTGCTGTCCCACTCTTCCCTGGACCCGCTGTGCTTTCAATCGCCAGAGGAGGGGAAGGCTCGAAACGCTGTGTGTTAATGGAAAGAAGACACTGGACGGGGCTTCTGAGAGCCTGAGATCTGGATCCAAAGAGACAAGTTAAGACCTGAGGCTGTGGCTTATTACTTCCCCTATCGGAGACGATTTCCTCATCTGCAAAATGAGGTATACAAGTTTTGTCCCTAGGTGCCGGATTTAGAAAATAAAAATATAGGATACTTGGCTAAATTTGAATTTCAAATAAGCAACAGATAATTTTTTGTATAAATACATGCCAAATATTGCATGTAACATGCTTACACTAAAAAGTTTTTCGTTGTGTATCTAAAACCCAAATTTAACTGGGCATCCTGTATTGTATTCAGCAACACCACTTCTAAGGCTTTACACACATTCTTGATCAGGTGTAGTAAACTTAAATGCCTCCAAGGGCCAGCCAGGTAAAATTAAAAATAACAGCTAATGTTTACTTCCTACACTGTAATTACCAATCGTATCCTCAGTATTTACATGCACCATCTCATCGAATACTCACAGCAACATAGGTGGAGTGCTCAGTTTCCTCATCTACAAAATGGGAATAGTGATGTACCCTACCTTATGGGTTGTTGTGAAGATTAAATGAGCTAATGCGTGTAAAACACTTAGAACAATACCAGGCAAACACTCAATAAGCAATAGCCATAATTTGCCCCATTATGCAGATGGGAAAACTGAGTCTCAGAGCGGTGAAGTAACCAGCCCATGATATGTAGTTAGCAAGTGGCTCTCCCAGAATTTGAACCCAGGTCTAAAATGTTGGCAACCAATTCAAAATATTGTGTTCCATCAACGGGAAAATGGAAAACCTTGGTATAACCATTCATTCAATAGAATACCACTAAGCAATAAGAAATAACAAATTACTAATACACAAAATAAAATAGATACTCATGCCTATAATCCTAGCACTCTGGGAGGCTGAGGCGGGCGGATCATTTGAGCTCAGGAGTTTGAGACCAGCCTAAGCAAGACCAAGACCCTGTCTTTACTAAAAAAATAGAAAGAAATTAGCTGGACAACTAAAACTATATATATATATATATATATATATAAAATTAGCCGGCCATGGTGGTGCTTGCCTGTAGTCCCAGCTACTCTGGAGGCTGAGGCAGAAGGATCGCTTGAGCCCAGGAGTTTGAGGTTGCTGTGAGCTAGGCTGATGCCACGGCACTCTAGCCCAGGCAACAGAGTGAGACTCTGTCTCAAAAAAAAAAATAAAATAGATAAGTTTCAGATATACTAAAAGGAAGAAGACATACAAAAGAGTACACACCATATGGTACTATTTCTATGATATTCTAGAGCATGTAAAACCTAATCAATGGTGAAAAATCACTATTAGTAAACGCCTCTAAAAGGAGGAGATTGACTGGAAGGGAGCATAGGGAATTTTCTGGAGTGTTGAAAATGTTCTTTCAATATCTTGTTAGGGGTTTGGATTACATGGCTGTATGCATTTGTCAAAACTCACAAACAATATGAGATCTGTGAACATCATTGTATGTAAATTTAACCTCAAAAAATAAGAAAGGGCAAGCGTAGTGGTTTTTGCCTATAATCCCATAACTTTGGGAGGCCGATGTGGGAAGATCACTTGAGGCCAGGATTTTAAGACCAGCCTGGGCAACATAGTGAGACTCTGTCTCTACACAAAAAAATAAAAAATAAATTATCTGGATGTGATGGTGAGTGCCTATAGTCGTAGCTACTGGGGAGGCAGAAGCAGGAGGATCACTTGAGCCCAGGAGTTGGAGGCTGCAGTGAGCAATGATCACACCATCAAAAAATAAGATGGATGGGTAGAGAGATGGAAGGATAGATCAATGAATAAATATGTGACAAAGCAAATGTAGCAAACAGTTAACAATTGTAGAATCTAGGTAGCGGGTAGATGGGTGCTCACTGCACAATTCCTTCAATTGTTCTATATATTTGAAAATTTTCATCATAAAATGTTGGGGGGACATCCTGCACAAGCAAAATATAGTCCATTTTCAGGGCTGAATTTGCAACCCCTGATCTATTTGTAGCTCCACCTCCTACCTATTTCTCCCTTTTGAGCTACAAACTAGCATGATTTTATTTCCAAAATCCCTTTCTATTGTCCTTGTCTTAATATTCCTCCTAAATAGGTTCCAGTCCCCTCCCTACTATTAATATTTACCTGCTATGTGACCTTGCCTCTCTGGGCCTCTGCTGACATCTGGAAATTGAGGTCAAATGTCTTATTTTATTTGTCTAAAAGCAGGGGAAGCCAGGCATGGAGGCTTATGCCTGTAATCCAAGCACTTTGGGAGGCTAAGGCAGGAGGATCACTTGAGCCCATGAGTTCAAGGTTACAAGTGAACTATAAGTGCACCACTATACTTCAGCCTGGGAGACAGTGAGACCCTGCCTCAAAAATAAATAAATAAAAATAAATAAATTTTTTAAAGAAAGCAGGGGATTGGACCATATGATTAGGGAAAATTTCTCCCTCCCCATAGTATGAGTCTTTCAAGAGTTGAAAGAGCTGGTCTTATCCATCCCCATGTGTCCTCTGGCATGTAGTGACACCCTAAAGATCCTTAGGAGGAAATGCTTGAATGGAAACCTCTTTGTAAACTGTGAGAGGAAGGGACAAGGACACATACACCGAGTGCCCACTATATGCTTATGAACTAGATGTGTTCATCCCTACAACTACCCAATAAGGTAGGAGACATTGTGATTCTCGCTTTTATACAAAAAGAAATGTTGGTTCAGAAGGGTGAGGCGAGTGGCTAACATTCACAGGAAATGCAAGAAACAGATCTAACATTTGAACCCAGAACTGTCTCTTTCAACCACTTCACAACTGCTTCTTCTTGAATCCATATAAGAAAAAGACTTTGTGTTCTTTTGTATTCTTCAGATTTTGTATACTGAACGTAGAAGCAGGGAAAAAAGTTATAAAAATAAATAGCCATAAGGGGATCTCAGCACTGCAATTTTTGGGAGGATTGAGCTTCAGAGAGGCAATTCCAGGACTCAAGAACTGCCTTAGATAATAAACAGCATGTCAGAGCTTCTTCTAGTCCTACTCATTATCCTCACTTTCCTCTTTTCTTACTCTGAAACCTAATGTCATCTTTCTTCCAGGAAAGCCCCGTTGGCCCATCTCTACAAATTGCAGACCAGAATCATTTTTTGCCTAGAGTTCTCACTGGAGATGTCTGTACAAAACCAGAATCTGCATCTCAAACAAACAAAACAAATTAATGTCATGCCTGCAAATTCCTCAGGCAAAGATGGACTCAAGCAAGAAGCATTCAGGTCACCTGATGCAAGCTGGGAAAATGTCAGACAGAAACACTGTGGACATCTTAGCACTCCAACTTGATTCATGCAAATTTCTCCTGAGGTGGCAAAGGGTGCAATTAGAAATCCGAGAATGTGTGAGACTTTGGTGTCAGTCCTTGAGGACCTTCTAGAGTTGGAAGGAGGAGGGGGCATGTCCCACAAGGTCAACTGGTCTGGTCACCTGTGTTCAGGCTGTTTCGTCACCTATGAAACTACTATGGTAGTAGCGGGTTACCTTTTAGGGTTGTGGGAAGGAGAAAATGAGAGCACATTGACGTAGTACAGGCCCAAGTGTGCAATAAAAGTAGCACTTGAGTTTTCAGGTGAGGTGAGGCAACTGTCCTAGAGAGGGTGGGCGATTCCCCTGAGATCAGCTGGTAACTGGTGGAAGCAGGATTCAGACTTGGTCAGCCTGATTCCAGAGCCCTCACTCTCAACCTTTAAACCAGTGTCTTTCAAGGAGTTGTGTAATGATGGATGTACACAGATGATTTTATTGCATTCTGGAACTGGGGGAAAGAAAAGGAAAAAAAAACCAAGATGATTTTAGGTGACGCCATAAATGATCATTTAAAATAACTTTTTATAAGCCAGGCTCAGTGGTACAGTCCTGTATTCCCAGCTACTTGGGAGGCTGAGGGGAAAAGATTGCTTGACCCTAAGAGTTTGAGTCCAGCCTGGGCAGCATAGCAAGACCTCCATCTCTTAAAAAAATAAAATAACTTTTTATTATGAAAAATTTCAGAGACTTATATAAGAAAATAATATAATGAATTTTCAGTTTCACCAGCTTCATATACCAACTCATTAACAATAGTTTTCATTCACTACTTCCACTGATGACTTATGTTGAAAGCAAATCCCAGATATGATATCATTTTATCTGTTAAGTATTTCTGCAGATTGTATGGGAACTTTTTTATCTTAGTAATTATGTTTCTTAGTAATGCGTATACTGAAGCAGTAGGTAGCTAACACATTGAGCTGATCATTTCACAGATACTGCTTAGGATCTGGCTAAAGTAGGATTTTAGCAATTAAAACTATGAGATACCAGGTTTTCACTATCAGATGGGCCAAGAACAAAAAGTTTGATATCTCAATTGTGTTAATAAGGATGTGAGAAAATAGTGATGTTCACTACTGATTAGAGTAGAAATTGATGTGATGCCAAATGTATCGTGAGAAGAAAATTTGGCCATATGTATTGAAATAAAAAATATGTATGTTATGATATCCACATGCAAAAAGATGAATTTAGACTCCTATCTCACACCATATACAAAAAATAACTCAAAATGGACCAGAAACCTAAAGGGAAGAGTCAAACTATAAGACTTTTAGAAGACATAGGAGAAAATCTTCAAGACCTTGGTTAGGCAAAGATTTCTTAGATATGACACTAAAAGCATAACCCAAGAAAAAAACTGATAAAGTAAATCATCAAAATTCAAAAATGTTTGTGCTTCAAAAGGCATTGTTAATGAATTGTTCACTTAAAAGGGTTTTGGCCAGGTGTAATAGCTCACTCCTGTAATCCTAGCACTTTGGAAGGCTGAGGCAGGAGGATCCCTTGAGGCCAGGAGTTCAAAACCAGCCTGGGCAATAGTGAGACCCCCATTTCTATAAAAAATAAAAAAAATTTGCCAAGCATAGTGATGTGTGTCTGTAGTCTCAGCTACTAGGAAGGGTGAGGCAGCAGGATCACTTGAGCCCAGGAGTAGGAGGCAACAGTGAGCCATGATGATGCCACTGCACTCCAGCCTGGGTGATAGAGTGAGACTTGTCTCAAAAAAAAAAAAACCTGGCTTCAATGAAGATTCTTCATTGCAAATGAAAGAAACCACTGTCTTCAGTTTGAACAGGAAAGAAATTTCTTAAAGGATGTTGGTGGCTCACAGAATCTCTGTGAGGGCCAGAACACCCAGGGATTGGGGGCTGCGGACACTTAGAAACCATTCCCAAAATCACCCTCCGGAGTGAAGCCAGGGGAGATGCCATGGTCACTATTGCAGAGCATAGACATTACAGCTCCTTCTGCCAACCCAGAGTTCTGGATGCTACCAATAGCTACTACCCCTTCTTCTCTGTGCCTTAGTTTCCTTATTTGTGAAATAGAAGCAATATGCATATATTTTGGGCATATGTGGACACATATATGACATCATGTATGTAAAGTGGTAGACTAGATGCCAGGCACATGGCAAATACCTACTCAATTAGGGTTAGCAATGGCGAGGTCATGTGGCAACTGACAGGACTTGTTCTGGAATGCTAGGTAAGACACCTACAGAGATTCCAAGGAAGTCTTAGAGGAGACCTGACAGAGAATGCCAGCTGCATTGGCAGATGGAGGCCAGGAACCATAGAATTTTTTTCTTTTTTTTTTTTTTTTTTTGAGACAGAGTCTGGCTCTGTTGCCTGGGCTAGAGTGCTGTGGCATCAGCCTCGCTCACAGCAACCTCAAACTCCTGGGCTCAAGCAATCCTACTGCCTCAACCTCCTAAGTAGCCGGGACTACGGGCATGCGCCACCATGCCCAGGTAATATTTTTTCTATATATTTTTAGTTGTCCAGCTAATTTCTTTCTATTTTTAGTAGAGACAGAGCCTCTTGCTCAGGCTGGTCTCGAACTCCTGAGCTCAAACGATCGGCCCGCTTCGGCCTCCCAGAGTGCTAGGATTACAGGCGTGGGCCACTGTGCCCCTATAGAATTGTTTTTAAAAGTTATTTTAGGCCAGGCACAGTGGCTGTAATCCTAGCACTGTGGAGGCAGAGGCAGGAGGATCACTTGAAGTCTGGAGTTCGAGACCAGCCTGAGAAAGAGTGAGACTCCGTCTCCACTAAATAGAAAAAATTAGCCAGGCAAGGTGGTGTGTGGCTATAGTCTGAGCTAATCAGGAGGCTGAGGTAGGAGGATTGTTTGAGCCCAAGAGTTTGAGGTTGCTGTGAGCTAGGTTATGCCATGGCACACTAGCCCAGGCAATGGAGCAAGACTCTGTCTCAAAAAAGAAAGTTATCTAATGAAAATTATGTTATACTGGTACAAATACTGTCACATCCCTTATCTTATTTAATATAATAATAATTTTCAAAAGACAAGGACTGGGAGAGCCAGAAATATGAAGGATTGAATCCAGCTCTGCAATTTCCTGGCTGGGTATTCTTGGACAATGACTTCATCTCTCTGAGCCTTGGTGTTCTCATCTGCAAAATGGGGACAATAATGAGATGTCACAAGGATCAAATGAGAGGAAGGTATATGTCAAGGCTGGCATAGAGTAGGTGCTTGATAAAGGTAATAGAAGCAGGTGTTGTTTTCATTAACATTATGGTTTCTTTTACAGTCTGTCAGAAGAAGTTCCAGCCATGGGACAGGTTGTGCCATGAAGAGAAGAGCAGGATCTGGAGCTATGGACCGAGTTGCCAGGGTGGGACAGGCTTTGGAGACAGAGTCAGCTAAAGGTGAAGAGAAGAAGTCTAACAGTGGGCAGACTGCAGCATTCAGAGAGGATGGGGACAGGTGGCTGGGGTAACCCAGTTTGGTGGCTGGCATGAGGTAATCTGGCAGCAGACCAGCCCTGCAGGAGAGACAGAAATAAAAGCCCCAGCCCCAGAGGCTGAACTCACTGACTCAGGAGAGTAGTGGTTTGACTCAGGCTCTGGGACGAGGCAGAGCTAGCCTCAAATCCCAGCCCCAACACAAGCCTACTGTGTGATGTTGAGGAAGTTCCTCATTTTCTTTTATCTGTGTTTCATTTCCTCAGCTGTAAACGAACTGATTCTTCTCAATTCTACTCCTTCTAGGATAATCTGTTCAACATCAGAGCCATCCTTAATCTCTTCACCTCCAATGACTTTGGTCTCCCTGGGTCATACCTGAAACTGGAGTCTGAACCTTTGATTTCCTCTTCCCACCCCCTCCCCTTCCATCCTTGACCTCAATGAGACCACGAATTCACTGGCCTTGACACACTGTCCACCTGTCCCCTCCCCTTCCCCATGCCTCCTGGTCCGCATGAACCCCTGCTCCATCGTTGTGATCAACCCCTTGCCCCACCCTCTCCTGGGTAATCCCCAGTCTGGGTGAGCCACGTCCTTTGTCTGCCTCTTCTGGCAGCCATGTTGGACACAGCTGGAGAAAACCACACATCTTAGCTTCGTTTTACTTTAGATTCAAATCCATAAAGCCCAGTGAGTTCCCAATCTTGCAAGGATAACTGACTGTGATTCTCCTTTGGCTTACTGTACTAAACAACCGTTTGATACATTCTCCTCTCCTTCAAACCTCTCTTACACATCCCCACTTCCAGCTGGCAATATTGTCTCAAGCTTTCTGAGGAAACAGAAGTCAGGAGAACTCCCTCACTTTCCCATCTGCACTGAAGACATCTCCCTCTCCCTGTCTAAAACCATCTCCTCCATTGATGCTCTGGTCTTGAGTTTCCTTCTCTTTAACCTTCCAGTTACAACTCTCCTTCCGTCCCCACATCCTATCCCCATCCCCTCTCACAGGCAAACTTCTTCAAAGAACTGACTCAACTCAGAGTCTCCACTTTCTCACCCCACATTCGTTCTTTCTCATATTCCAGTCGAGCTTCTGTCTCCTTTCCACTGAAACTGCTCTTATCAAGGTCACCAACAACTGCCTTGTTTCTAAATCCAAAGGGCCTCCGTGGTTAAGAGCTTGCTCTAGAGGCAAACTGCCTGGGTGAGAAACCAGGGTCCTTCACGCACTTGCTGTGTAGCCTTGGGCAAGTCACTTAACCTCCAAAACTCAACTCCTTGTATCGAATGGACATAATAATGGTGCCAACCCCATAGGCTTACTATGAAGATGAAATGAGTAAATGTGTATAAAGCACTAAACATAGTACATAGCACATGGAAAAGTACTCAATAAATATGTTTTTTTTATTTGTATTATCTGTCCATACCATGTTTGAACTCTTACTGGCTGTCAGTACACTTACAGATCCTCCATTGGTAATGGAAAACTTTCCTCTCTGAGTCCCTGTGATACCTCAAATTCCTGATTTCCTTCCTGCCAACTACCCTACCTGACATCTAAATGCTCCTGTCCTCAGGAGCCTGTTCTCTTCCTCCTCTAAGTGATATTTCTTCCCGAGGCTTGAAATGAGTAAGGAACAATAGAGAGACCTTTGAACACAGCACTCTGAGTCTACATACTTAAGGAGATAAATCCAGCAGGATCTATAACTCATCCTCCAAAAAGAGGAAAGCTCTTCCTTCCAGGAAAATGACACTAGTAAAGGTTGAAAGAGTGATAGAACCAAGAAAATTTTAACTACCCTTTTGCAACCATCAGTGGAATAATTGATGAAAGATTATGGGCCGGGTGCAGTCGCTCACGCCTGTAATCCTAGCACTCTGGGAGGCCGAGGAGGGAGGATAGCTTGAGGTGAGGAGTTTGAGACCAGCCTGAGCAAGAGCAAGACCCCATCTCTACTAAAAATAGAAAAAAATAGCTGGGCAACTAAAAATAGAAAAATAATTAGCTTGGTGTGGTGGCGCATGCCTGTAGTCCCAGCTACTCGGGAGGTTGAGACAGGAGGATCCCTTGAGCCCAGAAGTTTGAAGTTGCTGTGAGCTAGGCTGATGCCACGGCACTCTAGCCCGGGCAACAGAGTGAGACTCTGTCTCAAAAAAGAAAAAAAAAAAAAAGTCAGGCTCTGCTATAAAATAATGTCAATCATGGCCGGGCGTGGTGGCTCACGCCTGTAATCCTAGCACTCTGGGAGGCCGAGGCGGGTGGATCGCTCAAGGTCAGGAGTTCGAAACCAGCCTGAGCTAGAGCGAGACCCCGTCTCTACTAAAAATAGAAAGAAATTAATTGGGCAACTAATATATATAGAAAAAATTAGCCGGGCATGGTGGCGCATGCCTGTAGTCCCAGCTACTCGGGAGGCTGAGGCAGTAGGATTGCTTGAGCCCAGGAGTTTGAGGTTGCTGTGAGCTAGGCTAACGCCATGGCACTC
>CAUYPO010108895.1:0-21754 GCA_963574435.1 Cheirogaleus major
TGTAGAGTTACATAATGTGTGCCTTGCCTGGGCCACCTGGGGATTGGACTCACTTGAAGCTCTGACAGGTGGGGGGAGGGGGGGAGGGGCAATGTATGTAACCCTAACAACATTTGTACCCCCATTATATGATGAAATAAAAGAAAGAAAAAAAAAGAAAAAAAGGAAAAAAAAAAAAAAAGAAAGAAATACTTTACCAATTTTGATGACTTTTGAGATTTCTTTTCTGATATGTTTATAATCTAAATATGTCTGATAGTAGTTTTATGGAAGAATAGTTCTATAGGAATAGAAATTCACTACTGAAACTGTGACAGATATATCCTTTTAAAACACAAAATAAGATGCAGTCTAGAAAACCTGGAAAAATCATATGCATTGCCCTCCGTCTATGAGCTAAGCTGATGGATTGCGTTGGGTGATGTTGGAAGTTTGGGTTTTGTAATCATGCCAAATTGGATTCAGAAATTTATTGCTGTGTAATCACAGACATGTCATTTAATCTCTCTGAACCTTGGTTTTTCTATCTGCAAAATTCTGCTGAAAATATTGTAAGATTTTAATATTCTAAAGTTGTGAGAACTAAATGCAATAACGTTTCAAGACTAGATAAATGCACGGATGAGCACAGGATTTGACATGTACCACCACATCCAATAGTTACCTGTGTGTCTCGCCTCTTTTTTTAAAATTTGAAAATGTCCTTGTGGGTGGGACTATGTTTCTTTCATCATTGTTTCTAACATGGTACGAGGTGTTCAGTAACTTCATGTATGTGGCTCACACTCAATAGTATCTGTGATACAAATGAATGAATGAATGTCAGAGGCACATCTTTATGGCTGGTGCAGTATACCTAGACCTGGTGTTTATTAGATTTTCTCTTCTGGGATTCAAAATAGATAAACTGACCATTATGTTTGGAAAGGTAGAAGTGTTGCATGGATGAATGTCTGAGAATCATTATGTCTGCTACAGTGCTCAAGTTAAGCATTTCTCATCTCAAGATCTTGGAAGGCCCGAGACCTGCACTTACAAGTGTTCACCAGTGGATGGCACTCTTGGAACATGTAAATGTGCTTTCATGCTTCCTTTGAGAAGGCCAGGCAGACACTCCATAGATGTTTGCTTCTTTCCCCAGAATAGTGTGGGAAATGAGGTTGGTCTCCAGAAGACATCCATCATCACAGATCCTTCCCTGCTACATCTTCATCTAAGGGAAGAAAGAGAAATTGTAGGAAACTTGGCAAAGGATACTTTTATCTATAGGAATGGTGTCCGTTGATTGATGGAATTTGGAATATGCCTCTTAGTGAATTGCTATCAGTAAAAAATGTTGTTTGGCTATGGTATTAGTTGCCTCTAGGGAGGGAAAGTAGGGGGCTCAGGCAGAGGAATTGGAAGAATTACTTTCCACTTCTGCATTATTGCTTGTTGATTTGTTGTACTTTGTTAATAAATAATTCATTCAAAAGTAAAGATTAAAGAAACCATTGTTTGGCAAAATCTTGACAGTGTATTCTTTTTTCCTTGAATTGTTTTCCTGTTACTTACTAAGGGAATTTCTATTTTGAAAAAAATACTGATAACATTTTCTGCAATGCTATTGTCTTTATTCCTCAAATGGGTTTCTCATTCTGACATTAATTCATATTATGTACTACAATATTTATCATGAACCTAACTATGCCTTAGGTGTTACACAGGTGCTGAGATGTGGTGGTAAATCAGATACACACAATTTTTAAACAAAGAACTAATATGAACTAGAGTTTTACAAAGAACTAATAGGAAATGTGCTGGCTTTGAAATTATATGTGTCTCGTTTCTAGTTTACAGATAGATTTCCAACTAGGTAAATTTATAATAAAAATATGCAATTTATAATTTTATATGGGTAAAAATGTATTATGAAGTTGACAGAATCAAGTCCTTTCTACCTGGGAATGTAAATTACTGTGACCTGTTCTCAGAGCAATTTGTTGATATGTCTCTGAAACCTCAGAAGTCATCATAATTTTTGACCCAGAAATTCCACATCTAGAAATCATTCTTCAGTTGACAAAGTTGTAATTTTTTTTTTTAATGAAACAGGTTCAGAAGGTACAAAGATGTATTTTAAAGGCATGTACAAGAGAGTTTTAGTAAGAACTATTTATGTTGGAGAAAGACCAGAAGGAGAAAAAGGAAGTACAATAATCATCTCTCTTAGCAAAACAGTGTGGCAGGGGCCAGGCATGGTGGCTCACGCCTGTAATCCTAGCACTCTGAGAGGCGGGAGTGGGAGGATCCTTTGAGCTCAGGAGTTTGAGACCAGCTGAGCAAAAGCGAGACCCTGTCTCTACTAAAAAAATAGAAAGAAATTAGCTGGACAACTAAAAGTATATATGTAAAAAAAAAATTAGCCGGGCATGGTGGTGCATGCTGGTAGTCCCAGCTACTCGGGAGGCTGAGGCAGGAGGATTGCTTGAGCCCAGGAGTTTGAGGTTGCTGTGAGCTAGGCTGATCCCATGGCACTCTAGCCTGGGCAACAAAGCAAGACTCTGTCTCAAAAAAACAAAAAACAAAAACAATGTAGGGGGACGCAGCAGCTGCCAAAGCACAAGATGGTGCATTCTCAACCACCCCTTTGCCTGTGGGTCGCTTTCGGTCACTTGTGCCCTGTGCAAGGTCCCAGGCAGGAAAGTGCCAAGAAGTGGTTTCCCTTTATTTTGACTTTCATGGGGAGGGAGTGAATAAGGTCCTGTGGACAAGCAATATTACACCCAATGCAAGGTGCCCCACAGTATGGGTGTAGAGTTGTATGTTAGGCAAAAAAGTAACAGAAGTCCACTTACGGCTGACACAGGGAAGTAGAACTTCTCTAAACAAATTTCACTGGTTTCAGTTCTGTCTACTGACAAGAGTGAACTTCAGGTTAAAGAAGACGCAACATTGTCAAGATGAAACTATGATGCAAAGACGGTCGGGATCCACCTGGCTGTCCTAAATGAGCTCAAGGCTCTAGAACCGGACAGACTAAATCCTGGACTCCTGACAGAACTGGCCAACGGAAGCCAGTTGGCTTCAGAGATTTCTGTAGAAGCAGAGACGTGCCGGGAAACTGAGCACACGTAAAGATTGCTTTGGATTTTGGAAGGGTAAAGAAGATTCTGAAAATGTTCACCTTTGAGCAGACAGGTGAATTAAGCACCTTAATTCTGCCTCATGCCAGGGTACGGTGGGCGGCCTCAGGCTCAGGCTTCTACTTATGAGCCCTGTATTAGTGTCCAGTGCTGCCACAACAAACTGCTGCGAACTAGGTGGCTTAAAGCAAAACTAAAACTTATTCTCTCACAGTTCTGAAGGCTTGAAGTTCAAAATCAAGGTCGTGGTGTGGCTGTGCTCCCTCTGAAGGCCCTAGGGGAGAATCTTTCCTTGCCTCTTCCAACTTCTGGTGATGGTTGGCAAGTGTAGCAGTTCTGTGGCTTGCAACTGCATGACTCCAGTCGCTGCCTCTGTCAGCACATGGCATCCTCCTTGTGTGTTTCTGTGTCCCTTCTGCTCCTCTTATGAGGACACTAGTCATATTGGATTACGAGCCCACCCTGCTCCGATATGACTTCATCTTATCTAATTACATCTGCAAAACCCCGTTTCCAAACAAGGTCACATTCTGAGGTACTGGGAGCTAGGACTTCAACATATCTTTTTGAGGGGAGGTCACAATTCAACCCCACAACATCCATCAAATGATAAATGGATAAATATGGGATATCCATAGAATGGAATATTATTTGGCCATAAAAAGGAATGAAGTACTGCAACACAGATGAAGCTTGAAAACATTATGCTATGTGAAAGATGTCAGACACAAAAAGACAAATATTGTATGATTATTCCATTTATATGAAATATTCAGAATAGGCAAATCTATAGAGACAGAAAGTAGATTAGTGGTTGCCAGGGGCTGAGGGAGGGGACATTGGGGAGTGACTGCTGAGGGGTTCAGGTTTCTTTTAAGGGGGACAAAAATGTTCTAAAATTGTGGTGGTGATTACACAAGTCTGTGAATTTACTAAAAATCCTTGAATTGTACACTTTAAATAGGTATATTGGATGGTATGTAAATTATATCTCAATAAAGTTGTTATTAAAAAAAATGAATCTCTCGTGAGGTAGCAGAAATCAGCTCTTTAGAGATGCATCACCAAATTCTGAAACGTTAAAACTGAAGGTCAGAATCTGGACCCATCAGTGACCCCATTTGTATGTGGGCATCCCACAAGGTCCTGCCCAGAAGAGCCACTTGGTGTTCACTTTTTACCTCTCTTGGCTGCCATTTGGCCATCCACTAAGCATATCTGTGTCAACTACCAGACTGAAAAGAATATCACATGGTTTCTGACCCCAAGGAATCTACATCAAGTGTCACAGGGTGTTACCTCTCTGAGGGCAATGACAGAACATACTTAACAATCACACCCTCATACTACAAGACAGATGAAGAATTTAAAAGCAACTGAGGAATATTCTTCAGCCTTAAAAAGGAAGGAAATTCTGACACATGCTACAGCAAGGATGAACCTGGAGGATACTATGCTAAGTGAAATAAGCCAGTCACAAGAGATAAATACTATATGATTCCACTATATGAGGTATCTACAACAGTCAAATTCATTGACACAGAAAGCAGAATGGTAGTTGCCAGGGGCTGGGAGAGTGAGAGTTGTTTAATGGGCACAGAATTTCAGTTTTACAAGATAAAAAGAGTCATGGAGGTGGATGGTGGTGATGGTAGCACACTATGAATGTATTTAATGACACTGAACTGTACATTTAAAAATGGTTAAAATGGTAAATTTTATGTTCTCTGTATTTTACCACAATAAAAAAAATTAGGGAAAAAAGCAATTGGGATTTGGGGCATTTTCCAAGATAACAGGGACAATGCCTTTTTATTCTTTCAACACGCACATGGCATTTTATTCAATAAATTCAATAAATGTAGTGGATTTAATTGAATCCACAAAATTTCTAAACATAACAAGGGAAGACAGCTTTACCTCCAAAACATAAAAATGAAGTTTGCATCAAATTACTTAATTCCAAAGACGTTACTTTAAAATAATTCCTCGATACATACTTCTTGCCTAAAAGGTCAATTTTTATTTTGCCAGCTTGCTCTTCAATTTCATCACTACTTGGGCAAAGGCATTGTGGAATGGGTCTAGAAGAAGCACCCAGGAGACCTTTGGCCCCAAAGTAATTTTGGTGTCATATATATGTGCCAGGCAGAGTGGACAGTTAGCTTGAGAAGTGACTTCTATTCTAACAGATCTTCGTAGGTTCAGATTATGCCACATCAAGAAAACTAGAATCTGGCTCCAAATCTAAGAATGTGGACAGTAGCCAGTAGCATCCCCTGTTCTGGGCAGCTCTTGGAGCCCCTCTTTTGGACGGACACACAGTAGAACTCCTGAGCTTGCCGGTGGAAACCCTAATTCATGACTAGTCCTGTTCCTACCAATGTCAGGAGAAAACATTTTGCCAAAAGATTTTTCACCACTTGGTTTTAGGAACATGTAGACTCTACTCTGACATCCAGCTTATGTGTTCTCTATCAAGAGAAACACCAGAGACAAAAGTGACTGGGGAGTCGGGATGCTCCGTTTCCTGATCTGGGCTCTGTCTACACAGGTATGTTTGCTTTGTGAAAATACATTGAACTGCACACTTGCACTTTGTGCACTTCTCTGGATGTATGTTATACTTCAATAAAATTTACCCCTACCCCTGCGAAAAGTGACTGAGGAGGAACCAAAGCCCAAGAAAATGGGCAAACGAAACCGTCATTTTAAATAAGTTTGGCCTCTAACCTTCAATAAATTACTTTTCCAGGGTTCTGAGAGAACCTATAGATGTCACCTATAAATGCTGCTGGAAAGCTACCAGGAACCGTGTGTTAGGGAGGATGGAAAGACTTTCAAGCTCTCTCTCCAGCCTCCTCCCCTGAACTCCTCATGGGAAGAGGAGGAGCATCAGCAGACCAAGGGGATTGATGAAAATTGACATTCGTTGTTCTATACTGGGCAGCTTACACGTCATTCTATGCACATAGCCCAGGCTTTCTGGAACCTTCTAATTGCCATTGTCTCCTCCATTTCCTGTTCTTATGCCCTAATCTCACTGGGGAGGGGCTGTCTACCATCTCCCCCAGTGCAGCCCCCTTCCCTGCAGAGGAAACCTTCAAATCTCCGTGTTTTCTGCTGAAAATTGGGTGGGTGAAAAAGGGCCTCCTAAGTCCTGATGTCAACATTTGGGGAGGGGAGTCCTTGCCACATACTGCAATCCCACTTTACTAAGGAGCTATTATACTTTGGGTAATAAAGCAGGTAGCCCTTTTTGCTCATCTCTCTGAATGTACTCTTTGCAGCCAGAATTAGAAGAGTAAGAGAGGCGAGAGACACCAAAGCCCACCCTGAGCCTCCCAGAGCATGGCCAGCTGGAACACCCTCAATTGTTGAAAAGTGTGGGTTCTGGAAACCACCAACAAGTGACCTAGATATTGATCCCCAGCACAATTTTAGTATGAATTAATAAATAGTTAATTAATAGGGTTTACATGGGTTAATTCTTAATAGGTTCCATATGGAGTGATGGAATTAACACTAAATACAGAGCCAGGGGAGCCTAGGTTCTAGTACCAGGTCTTCCATTCTCTGGTTTCATGGCCTTAAACAAGTGACTTCACTCTTACCCTCAGTTTCCTCGCCTATGAAAGGTTTTTTTAGCTTCGACTGTCTAACTTTTCTTCCAACTCTTGGGTTTCAAAGTACATGTTTGAAGTCATATCAGTTAACTTTCTTTCTTTGGAGGAAAGCATCTCTTTTGGGGGGACAACATTTATTATCCATTTTTTCGGCCTATTTTTATTGTGGTAAAATATACACAACATATTTACCATTTTAACCATTCAGAAGTATACAATGCAGTGGTGTTAAATGCATTCACAGTGTTGTGTAACCATCACCACTATCTATACTCAAAATTTTTCATCATCCCCAACAAAAACTCTGTATTCATTGAGCAATAACTCGTTCTTCCCCCTCGTCCCAGCCCCTAGCAACCTCTATTGTACTTTCTGTCTCTACAAATTTGCCTATTCTAAGCAATTCATATAAGTGGAATCACACAATATTTGTCCTTTTGTACCTGGCTTACTTCACTAAGCATAGCATTTTCAAGGTTCTTCTGTGTTGCAGTGTATATCCAAATATCATTCCTTTTTATGGCTGAATCATTATCCATTGGATGCATATGCCACATTTTGTTTGTCCACTCATCTGTCAATGGACACTTGGGTTGTTTCCACCTTTTGACTATTGTGAGTAATGTTGCCGTGAACATTGAGGTACAAACCCGTGTATGAATCCCTGCTTTCAAATATTTTGAATTGAAAACACCTAGGAGCAGAATTGCAGAGTCATATAGTAGTTCTATGTTTAACATTTTGAGAAATCGCCAAACTATTTCCCACAACAGCTGCATCATTTTACATTCCCACCATCAATGAATGAGGATTTCAATTTCACCACATTCTTGCCAACACTTGTCATTTTCCTTTTTTTTTTTATTATTATTATAGTCATCCTAGTAGGTGAGAAGTGACATCTCATTTTGGTTTGGGGGAAAGCATTTCTAGACTGATCAATCAGGAAAATGCTGTATATTTCATGTGTTCTGGCTTCAATACGTGTTTGACATCCTCTTGGACAGGAGGGAGACATGTAATGGGATGATAGTAGATATATGTGATCCTTTAGTTGATGAAAGAACTATTTCTATGCCAGGAGCGAGATCAAAAGTGATATGCCCCAGGTTGACCCTCACCTATTCAACACTTTCATGAATTATTTTTAATCAACAATGTGGATAATGACATAGAAGACATACATATCAAATCTGTAAAGCTAAAACCCTAGAGGAACAACTATCAAAAGTAATAAAAGAAAATCTCATGGAACTTGGTAACAGGTCAAAAGAAATTGATGAAATTTACCAAGGAGAAATGGAAAATGCCAACTGAGGTCCAAAAGACAGTGTCCCTCAAAATTTCGTGTCCACCCAGAATCTCAGAATGTTACTTTATTTGAACATGGAGTATTTGCAGATGTACTTCATTAAAATGAGGTCATACTGGGTTGGAGGAGGGGCATGAAATCCAAGGTGATTTGTATCCTTATAAGAAGAGGAGACACAAACACACACACACAGACACACACAGAGGATGGCCATGTGAAGACGGAGGCAGAAATTGAGTGATGCAGTTGAAAGCCAAGGAATGCCAAGGATTGCTGGCCACCACCTGAAGCTAGGAAGAGGCAAGGAAGGAATCTTCTCTAGAACCTTCAGCCCTGCCAAAACCTTGATTTCAAACTTCTAATATGACAGAATAAATTTCTGTTGTTTTAGGCCAAAAAAACAAAAAAACCAAACATGCCCCAATGTTCCTTGCATGTACCTCTTTCTGTCCCTCTCCAGGTTTTTATTGATTCCTCCACTTTCTGAGGCGACCTTTTCCCGGCCCCCATCAGCCCCCAAATCAACAAGCCATTTCTTCTGTTTCCAGCTGCCCTGGGGTTAAATACAAACGTCAGTTATATTAACGGGAAGAAAATGGAACTGAAAGAAAGTTTGCCTAATTTGTAAAATAAAAATGAGTTTCGATCCCAGTAGCTTATGTATTATTCTTGTGAGGACTGGGTTTACATCGATCATCTTTTCCATGGCAGTCAAGTGTGGAATATGGCGAAGTTAGAAATGTAATTGTGTAGACATAAAAAATTGCATCTCGATAACCATCATTGGGACACTTTTCTCAAGATGCTATCTCGTTGTCCTTCAGAGCAATAATGATATCAATTGAGAATGTAACAGAGCAACTTAAATGTTATGCTTCGTTTACTTCTGGTAAGCCTAATGTGCTTCACAGCTATCGCTCGTGACATAAGATTCTCTCAGAGAGGCTGGAAACGCTTCAAGACCATTAAAAGAAAATGCCAGCCATTCCTGCTGTTCACATATTCTTCAACTTCTAATTTAAGGCACCAACACCTAAGAATGTAATTGTGTTATTCTCTCTGATAGCTGGAATCTATCTAAGCCAAATGCCTGGGAATTATGGACTACTGGGGCTACGGGAGTCCACAAGACAAATGAGGTGGATAAAACATGTTATTTTGTACTGGCACGTTCAACATTTGTGCTCCGTTATCATTTATGTGTTAAAATGTATTCAAAGACTAAAGTGCCTGAAGTGTCTTTCCCCAGCTGAATTGAAGAAGAGGTTGGGGAAATGCATAAACCACCTCAGGATCTAAACTTAGAAATCTGAAAGAGAGAGAAAGACTCACACACCTGTACTCAGAATTCTTTTCTCCACTAAATTTTCTCTACACTTGATTGTCCATTTTTGAATCAGGAAGTTGTCATCTTGATAAAGCAGTTCTCCCGTAACTCACAATTCTCTCCCTGATGAGCAAGTGAGCCCACAGTTTGAAAAAAGGTCTGTTGGATCAGAGAAGGGCAATTTTAAAAGCAAATGCTGTGAAAGGTGAAGCTTCCCCATCACACGGGGAAATTATTTCTGTTTAATGCCTGCCTTGGGAGGGATACACTTTAGGTTCAGGGACCTCATTGGCACATCAGGGCTTTGACTGGGACACAGTGCCAATTCAAACTGTCACATAGTACGGGAGGGAAAAAAGCCCAAATCAGTTTCTATTCTTTAATAGAAAGCAATACTGTAGTTTAAATTAGCAAGGCGCTGCTGAACCACTATTTAAAATGCGTTTGCACTGACATCCCAAGAAAGGATTTTTTTTTCTTGTTTAATTGCACTGTCAGTGTGGAACGCTTTCACTTAAAACCATTCTGAGGTAGACCTTTTAATAGAAAGTGACAATTTAAATTGCCGTGATAGCAGCGTAAATGGTGCTTAAAGTCATTACTAAACTGATGTCGCAGTTGGCTCCAGACCAGTTTGTTAAAGCTGAAGAAAAGGTGTTAGGGGAAGGGAGGAAAGTAACTAAATGGTGAATCATTAATTCCTTTTATATTCATTGTAATAACATTAGCTGTGATGAAGTCATCTGGCTCCCAATGGATGTAATGTACATTTCTATTGAATTCCACATTATTCCATTCTAGCGTTGCCCTGATTAATGCTTATTACTGAGGAATTGCACCAGTCACAGGCTTCTATTTCTCTGCAGTTACTTTGTTTTCTTGTCTTCACTCCCGTGGTCCAAAGAGAGGAGCTGTGGCTTCCATTTGCTGATTTGAGTTCTGAAGTCCAAGTGCTAGAGTTATCCATGGCCTTTCTTACTCTTGCTGAAATAAGTTAGATTCTCCTGGAAGCCCTTGGAAATGACTCTCTCTAGCTTCCATGGAGAACTGAACGTGTCATGTGGAATGAGGTCAAGATCATTTGAGTGGTGCTATTGGTCAAACCTGATTGATTTAACCAACCCAGTTGGTCTGCCCAACCAGCGTGGGAGCATCTCAGGGCCCAGTGGGTGTGGGCACCATAAAATCTCAGGCAGTAATGGATCTGTAAACCAAAATAACTCATTGGAGGGTTAAGGTTGAGTTTGAAGTGTTGGGGACAGTGGGAGGGATGGTGGTTGTGAGTTACGGCCCACTCAGTCACCTTCACAGCCTCCCACTCATTTGTCTTGGTTCTGAAACATACCCCCTTAAAAGTAACTTGATCATGTGATGTTTTCGGAATAATAGGTAAACTCGTTTATTATAGGATTACCATTTTAAATTACGCTACATACTCCTTTCTATTATGAAAAAATTACCTCAAAGAGCCGACAATTGTAGTTGGGCTCACAGTAGGGAGAGTTTATACTTCACATTTTAAACTTAAAACATTATATTTAGGTTGGAGTTTCTGAATAGTTTCCTGAGGTTGTACAATTTAAGAGCTCTGGGAACAACTCTACACCTTTCAAATTGTCCCTAAATCAGACATTACAATTTCTGAAATTTCCATCATTCAAAATCCAAGGCAACCATGGTGATCATCTAGGGCATGACATTAGGGTTTTAATTTGGGGTCTGGGAACAAGTTACAGAGAGACCATTAAAAACTCGAGTTTTGTGTATATGTGTAGAGGTACACGACTGAGGAAAAAGAGCTCATTTCTTTCATCAGGTTTGCAAAGGAATCTGCAAACCAAAATAGTTAAGAACTCCTAGTCCAATCTTACTTTACTAAAAACTAGAAAATCGAGGCCCAAAGAGATGATTGACTTACTAAAATTAGGCTATTGGCTGGTCTACAGAATCCTGGCTTCTGATTCTTTGTCCAAAACTGCCTTTTTAATTTTTTACAATTCTTCCTTTTGCAAAACAATAGATACTGGAATGCTGAACGTTTCTGAAAGCCACTCTCCTGGCAACTTCAACTCCCTGGAACACAACTCTCCCTGGTGGAGGCAAAAGAAGCCTCAGAGTCACTAAAATTACTGTCAGACATTCCTGCATTTTGGTCCCTGAAAAATCATCAAAGACACCATTCGTTTATTCACTCATTTACCTAACAAAGATTTGTTGAGCTAAATATTTACCAATGCTTTATTTATACATAATTCTGACACATTTTGTTATCCAGTTTCACTGAAAATAATAGGAAGTTAGGTGGAAGAAGACTGCAAAAGACAGAGACATTGATCCAGAATTGTGAGATACTTCCTCACAGCCTGACAACAGAGGGAGAGCAGGAACATTGTCATACAGTGACGGCTCTGAGCCAGGAAGCAGACATGGTCAGCAGCTAGGGGAGATCAGTGTTCTTTGTGACACTGGGAGGCAGCAAGGACCAAGTGCAGCAATGCCAGCATCAGGTGGCGATCAGCTAGGATCTTCCATTTGGACTGTGTAAGGCCCACAGTGTCCTCAGAGGAGTACGGAGGAGCCTGAGAGGTTGATGTTGGATTTCCTGTCCACCTGGCATGTGTGGGCCTGAATCCACCTTAATTGAACTTGGAAAAATGAAAGAGACGTTGACCTGCTTACACCCCGATGTTTGTGAAAAAGCTCATGCTGGTTACGATGAGAATAATAAGCCCAGAAAGCTATACAGAACTTCGAATTTATGAAGTGTTTTCACAAGCATCGTCTCATGTGGTCCTCACAAAAGTCCTGTAAAATAGGTATATGGGTTGACGTTATCCTCCCCATTTAGCAGATGAAGAAGTTGAGGCTTTGGGAAGCCAAATGAATTGCTCCAAATCACCTAATTAATAAGTGGCGAAGCTCTGGCTAGCAGTCGGATATTTTCATCTTAGTCTAATGGCTTCCTATTATGCCGTGATACCTGTCAAAAAAGGTGGGAGAGATCCTTTTGTGGTTCATAATCACGACGATTGGGTTTTCACTCTATTGCGTCAAATGAACCTCCCTCAAACCTTATTATAACATCAGCACATCTGACACGAAGAAAAGGGAAAAAGGCAGGGATGTGTGGGCCCCCAAGAAAATTTCAGAATTCTCCCTGACGCCAGCCTTGGAAGGAATGCTAACAGTTCAGGGCTCTATTCCTAAACAACTTCAGCTTGCCCACAGCTGCTTTTCTTGCTAAAAGAAACCCTATCTCCACACAGCTGGACTCTCCAGCTGTTCCTGACCCACCCCTGCCACCTCCACATCCCACACCAATCGCTTGTGAGCTCACCACTTCATGTAGAAGTGGACGCTACGCTCGGTTCATTGAGATGTCTCCAATATTACTGCTGTCTTGCACCGTGAATTGTCAGGGTGGTTGGTGTAGATTTTGTCTTCCTCACTAGAGTGGAAGCTCCTTGAGGTCAGGGCCTTGTTTCCCTTGCCTTTGATTCTCAACGGTGTCTAGGGCCAGTAAAGCGCTTCGAATAAATGCTTATTCTTTTCTCTCAAGCACATGGTGCATGCTCAGCAAATATTTAATTGCCTGATTGGCAAATGTCCTATTCTGTAGTCAACTCCTCATGCCAAAAAGAAATAAATAAATAAACTTCTCAGGGCCTCTGCCCACCCTGACCCTGACTCTGACAGACCTATTTTCTCAGCCAGTGAAACACAGTTGACACCTTCTCCCCACAGAGTCTGGTCAAGAGCAGGGGCCCGGGGGGGGCTGCCTTGGGTCAAGGCTGTATTAGCTAAGTGTGTGCAGGCAAGCTATTATCCTTGAGCCCTGCCTGTGAATTGAGGATGATGAAGACAATACTAGTTCTTACCACTTCGGTTGCCATGGGAATGGTGAGTAACCGTGCTTAGGACAGTGCTGGGGCCATGGACGTGTGCTAGATAAGAACAACCTGCTTTGATTACAAGTTTAGGATCACAACTGCCTGTGGAAATGTGGTCTCCAGTCCACAAACACTGTGGGCTTTTCTCTCCCTGCTCAGTTGAGTTTAAAGTATATAAATAGTTAATTCTAAAAATCACCCTCAAGAAGAGGAAATGAGGGTTTAACAATTGTTTTTCTGGAAACATTTTCCTTCCTCTTTAAAAAGGGAATACTCGGTGACTCCATTGAACTGTTAAAGGCACAACAAGTCGTGTCATGTTTCACTCAGTGGCAGCAAGTCATCTTAGTCCCGCAATGGTATTGGGAATTTTCTCATTCCTAGTTCAAACTGTCAAGAACTTTGTAGGCTTGGGTGGATGTCATTTCAGGGGCCAGTTCGCCATCATTCATCCACTCATTCAATCAATCAATCATTCATACATGGATTTATTCATTTGTTTGTTTAACACATATGTATTTAGCACCTACTATGTGTTAGACATATGATAAAATGTAACTGCTATTTTCATTATATACCCTTGATATTCCAGAATCCCTAAATAGGTACATTTCCTAGAAGTTTACATTCGAGTCATTTACAGACAATAAACAAGATAAATGAGTAAGATAGATAGTATTTTAGATAGTGATGTGCTAAGATGAAAAAATAAAGCAAAGACACGGACATGAAATGTCAGGGGATGGATATTGAAATTCTAGATAAGTCGACCATGGAACCAAAATCTGCATTAGTCGGGGTTCTCCAGAGAAACAGAGCAATAGGACAAAGAGAGAGAGAGAGAAAGAGAGAATGAGAATGAGAAAGAGAGAGAGAAAGAAAGATTGAAATCTGCAGGCCAGCAGGCTGGAGATCTAGGGAAGGGTTGATGCTTTCAGCTCAAGTCCAAAGGCAATGTGGAGGGAGAATGCCTTCTTCCTAGGGAGACTTCAGTCTTTTTTTCTCATGCCCTCAACTGATTGAATGAGGCCCACCCACATTCTGCTTTGCTCAAGATCTACTGAGAAGGTGACTTTTGAGAAAAGAAAATCTGAAGAAAGTGAGGAAGTAAGTCATGCAAATAAATATCTGGGAAACAGAAATCCAGGTAGAGTGAGAAGCAAGTGCAAAGGCCTCAAGGTAGAAGTGTGCCAGACATATCACTGGAGTAGAGAGAGTAAGGGGAGAAGTAATGGAGAACAGATCAGAAGTCCAGGGGGCAGACTACGTGGGATCTTGTAGGTCTTAATAAGGACTTGGCTGTTATTGTACACAACATGGAGGGGAGGGTTTGAACAAAGGAATAACACCATCTGACTTATGTTTTAACAAGCGTATTGGCCACTGTGTTAAGAACAACCTGCAGGCACAGTTCACAATTGCAAAGGTGTGGAAACAACCCAGGTGCCCATCAATACATGAGTGGATTAACAAAATGTCGTATATGTATACCATGGAGTACTATTCGGCTTTAAGAAACAATGGTGATATAGCACCTCTTGTATATTCCTGGATACAGCTGGAACCCATTCTACTAAGTGAAGTATCTCAAGAATGGAAATACAAGCATTACATGTACTCACCAGCAAATTGGTATTAATGGATCAATAACTAAGTGGACATATAGGAATAACATTTGTCGGGTGTTCTGTGGGTGGGAGGGGGGAGGAGGGGATGGGTATATACAAACATAATGAGTGAGAAGTGCAACGTTTGGGGGATGGTCATGCTTGAGGCTCTGCCTCGAGGGGGGCGGGGCGGCATGGGCAATGTACGTAACCGTAATATTTGTACCCCTATATTATGCTGAAATAAAAAAATAGATAGAAAATTTAAAAAAAGTATACTCCAGGTTTCAACGTGTCAATGGTTATCATTATAATTTTAATTCCTGCCATGCTTATTTAATTGTTTAATAAAAAGCTCAATATTTATTTTTGCATAGCAAAATAAAATTAACACACAATCTTCATGCTATTATCATATTGAAGAAATAACCAAGGAAACCTGTGACCTTTACTTCAATAGGTGAATTTGTAATATACAAATATCTTCCTATAATTAATGTTCCAAAAATGGACATTTTCTATTGTATATTTTGAAAGCATGACAAATATATAATTGGGTGGCAATTATGTATTAGCCACCCAAAATATTGTATTGAATTCACAGTGCATATTTATCCTTTCAGGTTCTAACCTTTTGTTGTTTAATTGTCAGTGGAAAGGGAATTAAGAATAATGCATGCTTGTTTGACAGTAGCAGCTCTAATGATTGATAAAATTGTACTCAACAAGATCGATTTTATGTAAAAAGAATGAAATACACAATTAGTCCTTTCCTCATCTCAACCATTTTTCCCTCAGATTATCCTTCAGCTGTAGAATATATTTACAGTGCATTGTTTAAAACTTACATAGATGTAAGACATGTATTTCTTTTATATTTATTGAATGCTTATGATATAAAAGTTGTTTTATTGGATTTTAAGATGAGTGACATATCTCATTTCATTAACTCAAACTTTGAATCCTTGTTCTGCTTCTTAATTACCTGTATGACATGGGTAATCCCAGTCACTTTTTGGTTTCGTTTTTATTATCCATATAATGATCTGGTTAGTAAACAAGGAAATTCAAATTAAATCAACAATAATATAACTTATCCATCAGATTGTCAAAAATTAAAATATGATACAATATCCAGTGTTGGTAAGGAGATGAGGCAAATGGAAATTTGATGCACTGTTGGTGAGAGTAAAAAACAATATTCACTTATTACCTCAGACTTCTGTAGGTTAGACATTCATTCACAGAGTAGCTTACAGTCTAGGCTCAGAGTCTTACTAGGCTCAGTCCTACAAGTGTGTAATCAAGATCTGGGCCTTCTGTGTTCTCATGTGGACACTCTGGGAAAGAATTTGCTTGCAAACTTGTTCATGCTTTTGGTAGAATTAAGTTCCCTGAGGTGACAGAACTGAGATTTCTGTTTTCTTATTGGCTGTTGGCTGGGGGTCACTGTCAGCTCCTAAAGGCAACCCTCTGGTCCTAGTCATGTCACCCATCCATCTTCAAAGACATCAAGAGAGAATCTCTCTTAGGCTTCCATTCTTTTTTCTCTTCAGGAAGAGCTCAGTGCTTTTTAGGAGCTCACATGATTTAGTCAGGCCCACCACAAATAATCTCCTTATTATACAATCAACTGATTTGATATTTTAATTACATCTGCAAAATTCCTTAACAGCATCACCTAAGTTATTGTTTGCATTGGCAGGGGAAAGTGTATATCGCAGGAAGCTGAATCTTAGAGGTCATGATAATTCCACTACTACAGCAAGGTTCAGTCATTTTTGGCAACATGGAAAAAATTAACAGTGTATAAAGTCTGTGAAGCAACAAGCTCAGTTTTCCATTTTAAGAACTTTCGAGCAGGTATCATGTGTGAATCAAAATATTTTTTACATATGTGTGTACTGCAACATTGTAATGCAGAAAATTTGCTAAGAACCTAATTGTTCATTGATGGAATACTATCTTATTCTGTTAGTGCTGCCAAAAAAATACCACAGACTAGGTAATTTATGAAGAATGGAAATTTATTTTCTCACAACTCTGGAGGGTGAGAAGTCCATGATCAAGGTGCTGCTGCCAAGTTTAGTTGTCTGGAGTGAGCACTGCTCTCTGCTTCTAAGATGGTGCCTTATTGCTGCATCCTCTGGGCGGGGAGGAGGAACGCTGAGTATTCACATAGTGGAAGGCAGATGGGCAAGCAAGGTGAATGCTGCATAAAGTCTCATTTTAAGGGCCTTAATCCCATTTACCAGGGAGGATCCTTCATGGCCTAATCACCTCTTAAAGGTCCCACCTGTTAACATTATCAAATTGACAACACCTGAATTTTGGAAGGCACACATTCAAACCACAGTAAATACATACATTGTGATATATTCATACAATGGATGATTCAGTTATTAAAATGAACTGAACAGATGCATACATATATCATCATGAGTAGATCTCAAATACATAATGTTGCATGAAAAAAGAGCAAATTGCTGAATGAGTTCAGCATACCATTTATGTAAAGTTTTATAGTATACAAAATTAATAAATGTCATTCTATATATTTTAGATGGAGACATACATATGTACGACCAGACTTTGGATGCAGTTCTGCATCTTATTAGCTCTGTGTCCTTGGGCAAGTTGCTTAATTATTCCTTTTAATATGGTCATCTATAAAATGTTGATTACTATGAAGATTAAATAAGCAAATCTTTGGAAAATGTTAATAACTGTCAGGCACATGGAAAACACTATGTAAATGTTTGTTATGAAAATATAAATACATAACAGTATAAAACTTGAACTAGACAGACACTTACTCAACTCTTAGAGTATTTGCCTCTGAGGAGGTGAAAAGGGAATTTATCACATTCAAAAGGGATTTCAACTTAATCCATGATTTTACTTTCTTTGCAAATATAAGAAAGATCAAGTGTGAAAATAAATGTTAGGGTGGATAATTTTTAATAGTCTTTATAGATCTGTACAATTTCATCATTTATTAATCCTACTCTTGGCTATATATTCTATAGGCACATGTTAACAATAAGAGATGAACAAATTGTTAGATTGATTTACCATTTTCTTTTTCTCTAGTATATAAGAAGTGACCTTAGGAGAAGTTTAATTGGCAGTACACTTTTTAAAGTTAGTCACTTCCCCCACTTGATTTCCCATAAGCACCATGTAATGCACAGTATAGACTTTTTACCTTGATGGTTGATATTTTCAATGCCAGACTAATTGCTTTTATCAGAGCAGCAACTCGAAATATTGAAATAAATTGAAGGTTTGGTTGTTACACAGCTTTGAAAATTTGAGATTTTTAAAATATTTAAATATTTTCAAAGAATGATGGCACTAAGTTATCATTCATTACTCAATACTCAGCCCAACAAATTGGAAAAAAAATACAACAACAATAACAGATGCTGTGGGCAACTACAATACTCTGCCATTAGTTTGACTTGTGTTTTTCATTTTAAGACTGGGTGAGTCACCCACAGAGACTTATAAAGTAAAACAAAGAAGATTCAAGATTTTAATAAGACATTACCTTGGGCTCCTTACATTGAAGATAGTTTGTCTCTGTCTGGATGCATGTGTTTATATATGTGAACACTTACGCAAAGATAGAGATCACAATAAACAGGCATAATAATAAAATTCCTTTGCAGGTGAAGTGAAACACTGGCTACTACATATATGTGTATAGATACACAAGTATCATTATTCTATTGATATGTTGAAGGTCAGATAATATGTCTCTATCTAATGTTCTTCCTCCGCAGAAGGTTCTGATTCTATTATGATATCTCTGATCCTTTGCTTATAGAAGTTGCCTTTTACAAATAGGATTATTTCATTCATGATCTCAGTCTTTCATCTGATTCTATAGGAAATATTTGTTTTACAGAATAATATTATATTCTCGAGTTGACAAAGTCAAAACAGCTAGATGGGTTGGGGTAGAGAAACTATTCCTTTTATTTCATTGGTGGTTTTGTCCACATGAGTCTAAATCACTGATTTGAATGATTATTTCTCAATGAATTGACTCCACTTACAGCTACATCAATCAGCTATTATAGTGTGTGCCAATATTATGATTAATTACTGGATAAAACTAGTGGAAAACAAGACAAATGAGCAATTTTAGGTATTATAACTCTGTTTAGCTTTTTATATTCTCAATGTTAAGTATGTGTGATATTTAAATGAAGGCATATGCATTGATTTTAACTTTTATAAGGAGAAGTGTCCAGATTAAATAAGTCCTCTGTTTAATACTAGGGAGGTGTGGGCAGCAAATATGATTTCATGTATTAACAGTACTCAATTTCTAATATTGAATAGGAGAATTTACAAAGTATGTTTTGTGACTACAGACCAATTATACCTTTGTAGAATTCTGAGTGATTATTTTTATTTGTCCCCTATATATAATCAAGCTAAGATTCCCCTTTTTGTCAGAAGTTATATTAATATAGTGTAATACTGGCTTTGTTATCAGCTCAGAACCTTAGGGATGGGAATAGATTTAAGTGTTATAGCAGTGACTGAGATTCTATCTTGGTCTATTTCACAGCTAAAATTATCCCCCTCCCCACCTCTCAAATTATAGTTGGGAATGTAAGACTAGGTAAGATTGAATATTTTGGTGTCAATACTCAAAATTATAGGACCATATATAATAAGCAGAAATATTAAATATTTAAGAAAAAATGAGTATCAAGCAAACTAGAACTCTCTAGTGTTATAGGTTCTTCAAATTAGCTTCTGGCTGTGAATGGCTGGAGATTTGCATTAGGAAAGGATAAAGAACAACACAGATTTTTGAAATTGATAGGTGTAGGCTCAGGTCTTGGCTTTGCTGTGATTCTGTATCAGGAACATTTATGTTGTTATTCTGCAGACAGTATGAGGCAGTGCTTATGTAACTTTTACACTATTTGTACAAAATCAACTGGTCTGGCAAGTTGAGAAGAAAAAAAAATCATAGTCCTGTCAGACATTCATGGAACAAAAGGCTTTATGATCAATTTTGAGAAACATGGAATTTTTTACCCCCTCTTGGAGAGAAATAATGCAGCTAACTACTATTGCAGTTGTTCTGGCAAAAGGCCTCTATGAACTTCCATATTACATAAAAATGAATTTTTCTCATCTTAGCCTATTTCAGCTTCCTGTGACATTCAACACCATAAATCACTCCTTTCTTTTCTCTCCTCTCTTCCCCATCCTAACCAGGCCTTTTAAAACATGTCTTCATTATTTCCCCCCCCTTCAAAGTCCACTATCACTTAGAGGTTAACACACTGTTAACACTCTTGTATATATTCTTATGTATACTGTATGTATCTTCCTCTCCTCGTCTTCCTCCTATTTTTAAACAAAATGGGATTATAATATGCATCTGGTTTGCAATTTGCTTATTTCACCTAACAATAATATCAAGGACATGTCTACATGTCGATACATAAAGAACTAGCTCCAGTATTTCAACAACAATATAGTATTCCATTGTTTGGGGTCCAACTGGCCAAGCCCATCCATGGACAGTACTCCAATGGTGCTTGCCACTTCACAAGCTACTCCTGCTATCAAGGTGTGCAAAAGCATAGCCTGGAGCCTTAGCGGAAAATTCTCTGTGAATAATGGGTCTCATATATAAGGCAACATTCTCACAGTTGTATCTCAGGATTCTAGTATCTTTTCTCAGTTTTACCTGTCAAAGAGAGTCTATTTTCTATTTTTCACAACATTGTCAAAATTTCTGAACAGATAATGGTACTCTTTCTTATTTATAGCACTAACATGGAGTTATTCAACTTAAATATCCTTTACTGTCACTTTCAAAAGATCCTAGGAAAGGGTGCCTGTCATTTTGAATCAGAAGATCCACTGAATTTTTAAACTGATTAGTTTTACATATAGCCACCATCATCTTTGATCTGGATTATTGCAGTAACATACCTATGGATCACACACCTTCTCCGTCTTTTCTCACCTACAGATTAAAGTATACTATCTACACAACAGCCAGATTTCCTTTTAGTAGATAAATCCCTGCTCAAAACCCTCATTGGGCTTTCAACTCACTCAGATTAAAATCCAAGGTTTCTATAATTGCCTACAGATCTCTACATGATATGGCCTCTCTGACCCTACTTCTTCCTTTACTCCATTTTGCTCCAACCGCACTGGTGTCCTTTCTGCTCCTTGAACATATCAAGCATGGTTCCACCTCAGGCTTCTGCATTTGCTGTCCCCAACCCCTCTAAAACTCTTCTTTGTCGTATCTACATGGTTCACTCTGTCACTTCTTTCAGATCTCAGCTCAAATGTCAATTTATCAAGCAGACTTTCACTAGTCACTTTACTTAAAATTACATCTCTCCTTGAGTTCCTATCCCCTATTCTCTTTCACCGGACTTATTTATTAACATTGATAATCACCTTACATACTATACATTTACTGGTTTATCTATTTATTGTCTCTCTCCTTCTTAATGGACTGTAATCCTTATGAGGGCATGGCTTGTTTGTCTTGTTCACCACAGTATCTCTAGCACTTAGAAAAAGTACCTGATACATGGTAAGCATTCAGCAATCAGACAAGAGAGCAGAATTAAGGGCGTCCAAAGGGGGCATAAGAGATGGAGAGTGAAGCTATTAACAAGGAGTGATAAGGACTAAACAGACATGTCTCGTTGGTAGAAGCAATGTTGGTGAGTTTTAGACAACGATCTTCAAGTAGCAATATAACCCCAAGATGTTAGATAATCTGATTTTTTCCTACATGTTCAGTGTGAGATCATTTTTTAAAACATCCTTATGGAAACAACCCAAATACATTCATGATCCACC
>CAUYPO010108898.1:0-10637 GCA_963574435.1 Cheirogaleus major
GCCTCAGTAACTCTTTGTCCAGCTGCATTGTGACCATCTCAGACACAGTCTTTTCGATTTCAGCAGAGAGACCAGGTCCTTCAAACACATCCTTCATCATCACTGGTCTGTTTTCAGCTAAGTCCAGCAGCAATTTACAAACGAGGTGGATAATTTTTGGCACATGTTTCAGAAGTCGTGCCTCATGACCATGAAGTAGATGACGCTGGCGAATTAGATATTGAGCTAAGGTGACAGCATGTGCTTTGGGATCACAACAAGAGAATATGTTGCGGAGAGGAGTCAGAAACTGAGTAAATTCCCTTACACAGAGTAGCTGTCCTCTGGTTTGTATGGAATTGGGTCGCTTTGCCCGCACAAATATAATTGCTTGGTCTGCAGTCATTCTTGTTGCAAAAACTAAGTAACAGGCTATTAAAACACCTAAAAAGGTGAAGGAGAGAAGATTGGTATGAGAAAAGCTTATATTTTTATTTATTTTATTTATCATTCTTTGATGATTTAAAACTTGAGTATGTGTTAAGAAACCATATAGAGGCACATTTTAAGGACAATTATGATGATAACTTTGTAACTGTTTGTACAGGTGTTTCTTATTGCATTCCCCTTATTGTGTAGAACTTTACCTGTCTACATGGCACCCCGTCCCCATGACTGAGACATCTTGGGACCCCAGGGATGGACTAACACAGGCACTGGCATAGTACAGGTGAGTTTCCAGGAGGGGAGGGAGATTGAGTGAACTGTATATCTGGCCCATCTATCCTCCTAATTCTACCCAACTGTAACAGAGAAGAAAGAAAATCCTGTTTCTATTTTCTACTCTAAACAGCTCTTTAGAATTTCCATATAGTCAATCCATCTACTTTGTGCGTGGACCTCCCACCTTGCCATCTTTGCCATCAACTGCTGGTATGTCCGGGCTTGGTACTCTACCTGCTTGGGTGCTTTCTTCTTTGGGGATTATTCACATTCACAGCCTATTTTTCTTTCTGACAATTCTTCCAGACTTGTATCTATGCTTTTATGTGTTTTTCTTTGGACCATGATATTACTCTACTTTTCCATAAGTAATTATGGAAAATTAAGTAATATTGAGGAAGCCAGCCTTAACAGTATAACATTATGTAGTCTTATTAACATCTAATTAAAATGAGTAACTAATTAAAAGGTAATAATTAATAAATAGTCAATATTAAAGTAAAAGGAAAATCAAATATACTTATGTGATTCACAAGTTTGTGAATATCTTGTATACTTGTATATGTGTACATGAAAATCAGAACCTCTGAAAACAGCATGTTCTCCAGTGGGGAAGAACATATCTTTCTCACCAGGACATGGCAGATTTAGTGTAAGTGTAAAATATCTGCAGAGCCATCATGCTAATGCCCAGGAACAGAGAGACTTTGGCTTGATCCTAAGAGCTAACAGTGTTTAGCAGAATGGAGTCCTATCCCTGAAGAGGCTCCCAGGCAGGTGGCAGATCCCTGGGCAGGTGTACAGGTACACTGTGCTGAGCTGCAGGTGTTTGGTTGGACCAGATGACAATGAAGATTTCAACCGTAAGGCCTTTATTTTTACCCTAATACCCAGCACTGTAATGAGATTCTGCTAAGTTTTTAAGTAAAATCACTAATTTTTATATAGAATTCTATGGGACTCAATTCTGCTAGAGACTATTAGCTCTTAGGAATAGCCAAAGTCTCTCTGTTCCTGGGCATTAGCATGATGGCTCTGCAGATATTTTACACTTACACTAAATCTGCCGTGTCCTGGTGAGAAAGATATGTTCTTCCCCTCTATGAACTGGAGAACATGCTGTTTTCAGAGGTTCTGATTTTCATGTACACATATACAAGTACACGAGATATTCACAAACTTGTGAATCACCCAAGTATATTTGATCTTCCTTTTACTTTAATATTGACTATTATATTTCAACTAATTGATTAATTATTACCTTTTCATTAGTTACTCATACTCAGTATAGAATTCTAGGCACAGATAGACTCTCCTTCACAAACAAAATCCTTATACTTCTGAAAGGACAAAGCAGATGAGCTTTGGAGTCAGACAGCCATGGATTTAAATCTTGGCCCCGTAACTTATTAAATGTAGCAAATTACTTAACTTTTCTCAAACTGTAATTTCTTCAACTCACATTGTTAGTAAAGATTTTAAAAGACAACAAGTGTAAAATGCTTAGAACATAGTAGGTGAAACAACTTTCTATTTTCACTGATAAGAAAATCAGAAAACAGAGTGGTCAGCTGGCTAGTGTTAGCAACCCATCTGTTTACTAAATATGATGAGTCATTCAAATATACCTCACCAACATGTGGTCATTGTAACTACCTGTTTAAGGTATTTCAAATATCTTTTATTCGCTTCTACTTGACTCCAAAGCTTTGACAGGATTCTGAAAAATATTTATCCTTAGAATTAGGAAATCATATTCCTTTTATGTTTAAATATGCCTACAAGAAAATAAAACCAACTCTTAGAATTTACCTGTTCGACCAAGCCCTGCATGACAATGGACAGCTAGTTTTCCTTCCTGTAAGGCAAATGTCATCACCTTCACCATATCTAGGATGGTCGTAAGAGACGCTACACCATAATCCTTCCACCCGAAATTGTAGAAATAAACTAGGTAATGAACAAGAGAAAAGGGGGGAAAAAATCAACACATAGGAAAAATACTTGCAAAGACATTTGAAGAAAATGAGTGAATTCAAGAAAAGTATAAAGATGTGAGGTGTGTGGATCTCATTGGATATACAGGCCTAAAATAATAGGCTTTTTACATTTCCAGTAAGTTTATTGTTAACATTTCCTCACAAAGCACCTTGTATATTACTTAAGACATTTCCTGCTGAAACTCAGCTGGAAAAAACTATGGAAAAGTAGAATTACAAATTAATAAAGTCAATGATCTACACTAAAGTTACTCAGCTATGGAGAGAGAGCATACAATCTTGTTTAAGCAGGGAAACTAAATGACTGATAAATGGCTAAAAATATTAATAGTATATACAGGTTTTCTACCCAGTGTAAAAAGAAAAGCTAGACACAAGCTTCTTAAAAACTAGTTTCAAGACTGCACATGTTTATGCTTTCCAGCCTGGTTAGAAGGATACATGTTGAGTAGATTCCATCCCAAAGCTGCTGTGACTGAGGAACTTCTGGGATTGTCACAAGAGGAACCCTGGGTATCCTTCCGGGGGCAGGCCTGGGTGGCAGTAAAAGCACGAGCACATCTAGGTTCTAATACTAACTGCCATTTCTAAGCTGTGTGGCCTCGTGCAAATCAGTAACCATTTAAGCCCCTGTGGCCTCATGTGTAACACAGCAATAACAATTATGTTACACAGCTGCTTTAAGGAATAAATGAGATAATAGCATCTGGCATACTGCAGGCAGTAACTACATGTTAACCATTAATGCTACAGGGTCTCCTCCCAGAATCCCTCTCCAGGAAAAAAGAAACCCTATACTTTCAACAGCAACATCAAAGAAGAATGATAGCATTATTTAAAGTCAAAGTTAGCTCATCTTCTCTTTTCATGAGCCCTATTACTATGCAGGAGGTGTTTATTACCATCACCTTTCAACCTAAGGGCCAGGCAGACAAAAGTCTCTGAGAGCTGTCCTTGATAATTCATGGAGAGGACAGTGGGAAGGAACTTACTGCCAGCCTCCATGAAAGCTTCAGGAAGGTATGTGAAACCACTTTCTTGTTCCAGAGGGCTCCCACAGCTAGCATGCTCACCAGGGCGCTGCAGGTTGATGATTGTTTTTATGCCATGGCTTAAAGGAAAAGAGCAATTAATCATATGGGGAGTTAGCATTTTAAAAAATTAGCCATTTATTATAAATTATTCTCAAAACCTTAATTTCTTATTTGAAATAAGCTCTTCACTGTCTACTTGTCTACTGTTAAAATGAAAGCACTTTTTCACTTGAAGACAAAAGCAAGGAAAGAAGAAAACACATGAGTTTGTTCACTCCAGTGTGTGAAGGACACAGCATTTACCTGTGGAACTGCTCAATGATGTGGTACTTCTCCAGCAGCTCAGAGGATGGGCGGGCCATGGCCAGGATATTATCAGTGACCCTGCAGATGGGGAGAGAATCTGGTGAGATGCACAGAACCTAGAATGTTCCATCTTGAAGGACTGAGACTGATTTTTTCTGTGATTTCAACAACTGTCTAAGAATATTCTTAGACAAATCTGGTTTCAATTTTGCATCATGATTAGAGCTCTAAAGAAACCCTAGTTTTTAAAATACCCACAAAAAATCCAGGACATAAATTATTTTTGGACTCAACAAGTGTTTTCAAGGACCCTCAAGAAATTCTAGTGGACATGATGGAGAAACCTCAGTGGGCGGCAAAGGCAACAGTCTGGATTAGTTATCCAATGGTTAGTGACTAAATGAGGAGGGCCACTGGGAGGCATTTTTAGTTACTCAATTATCGGAAACTGTAACCTAAGATGTTAAATAGGGATAATAATGCCTGCCTCACAGGATTGGTGTAAGAATTCAATACAATGTGGGTGAAAGTCCTTAGCACAAATCCTGGCACATGGTTATAAATAAATGCTGAGTTACTGTAATTTTGCAACAAATAAGGGCTCTGGAGTCAGTTGGGCCTGGTTTCAAATGCTAGCTTTTCTACTTTATAGATTGGTAGAAAATTACTTAGTCTCTCTGAAACTCAATTCCTTCATTAATAGAGTGGCATTAACAACTCACAAGAGTTTCATGAAGATGAGAGAGAATAATTTGAAAGCATGATAGCATAGTGCCTGGCCTTTAGCCAAATGAATGTTCGCTGAACGAATGAATGCATAGAGGTCCAATAAATGGCTGTCACTCTTATTAGGCCTCTGGGCTCTGGCTTTACTCTGTTCTGTTCAAATGTCTCATCAGTGGCCTGGTTAAAGATACACAAGGCAGGCTATTGGAAGTTGTGGATCACATGAATCTCAGGGTAATAACAGAGACATTAGATCAGCAGGGCAGGATCTAAAAAGCATCTCCCCTTCTGGAAAAATGCATGACATTTAACATGGACCCCAAAGGTTTAGGGCCCTCCAAATTTAATGATACTTAGTATACAATGAGGGGAGATATGACAGGAAAGCAGCAGAGGTGAAAAAGACTCAAATTGTTCAGTCAACAATAAAACAAAAATATTAATGTGACCTTAAGCTAATTAGAAATTTTCTTGTCTGACTATGCCTCAGGATTGATGTTTACTTCTTCTTATCACTAGTGTGATAGTGATAGACCAGAACATGATCTGTGGAGAACAATAATGATAGTAGACCCCAGACTACTACAGATGTACCCAGCAAATCCAATATGAAAAAGTACAGGTTCCAAGTTAGATAAGCTGGCTGACAAATATCTAATTAAAAATAGATTGTTGCTGTACAAAATAATTCATGGCTAGAATTCTTTAAACAGTGAATTCCTTTAAGTGTGTTTCAATATGATCCAATTTGATTAACAGAATTTTTCGGATGTCACTATATCAAGAAAGGTACACCTGACTAGTTTACTATTACTAATAACAAGTAGTATGAGTCAAGAATGATATTAATTGCACTTACACACCATAAACAATGAAAGCATCTTATGTTATCTACTGAGCTGACAACTTGAAACACTTGTATTAAGGTTTTTGTGTGAAAATGTGTCCTTTCTTACAGAATAAAGGAATAACATAAAAGTGAGGCTAAAATTTACCTGCATGAAATGGAAAACCTACATAGGTATCTCATAATTTTCTCAAACTTATAGCTGAACATTTCTATTATTTCTAGCAATTTCTGAAATTTAAAAACTATCTAGCCGTTTTTAAAAGATGTTTTACATATATAATTTCACTTAATTAAAAAATATTCTATGGTTTTGGCTTTATTATCTCTATTTTACAGATGGAGAAACTTAGGTTCAAGAGGCCAAGATCACACAGGTGGTTTAGGGCAAAGCCAGACCTGACTGGCAAGGGGAGGTCCTGACTTTAAAGCCTTACACTGCCCCTTCCATGTGGCATGGCTGTCAGCTCACACACAGCTTCCTTCCTTTATCTTACAGAGCTATGCAAGACTGACAGGGCCACTCACCAGGACGAGTAAACCCCCTTAATGGCTTGCTCCTCCTCGCTCCAGCGGGCTGGGTTCTCATACTTGCACGCTCTACCACCACACGCCATGGAACATGCCACATGTCCAGGAATGACATGCCGTAAACGCTCTCCTACTTTAGTGTACTTTGGTGTTGGACGTTCTGAATTTCCTAGAACATACAGGGAAGGGAAGATTCACAATTCCACTCTCCAAATGAAACAGCAACATGGGAAACAGCTTCCATTTTATATCAGGACGGCAGATGACAAGCCGGAGCTAAATCCCCTTCAGCTTGTTAAGAAAACAAAACCATTTCCTTTTCATTTAAATGCGCTATCTCTTAATACTTCAAAAGCTTTCACATATAATAATCTCCACACGTATGAATAATGAGAGGAAGAAACTATAAAGGCAGAGCTTTTACAAGGGGATGAGTTTTGTTCAAAACTACATTTTCATTAAAAAACCACAAAACATTCCATCATTTTATCTCCTCTTACGTATCCACTAAAGTGCTTAGCATGACAGACAGTAAAAAGTATAACACAGAATTGCCGATATTTACAAAGGTATAAACACAACATAGCCTATTCACATTCCTTAAATTTAGATACAAAGGTGTGGCAATCAATAAGAAAGAGAGCTTTACTTTTTCTCTCAGGGAAAGTTGGGTTCCCCTCGGCACGGCAGACTGAAGACACAGCCACCATCACCTGGAGGGAGGATGAGGACAAGAGCTTCGTGGCAGAGGAGGAACCAGGGCCGTGCCGGGCCTGCTGCAGCCGCAGGACGGGGTCCGAGGTAGAATGCCGGCGGCCCTGGAGAAAGGAGCTGAGGAAGTGGACGGCCGAGGGCCGCCGGGGTGCGCCCTGCACCTGCATGGCACTGGGCTCCCGGGAGGCAGGAGCTGAGGCAGGGAGAAGTCAGCGCCAGCTTACTCAGTGAGGAAGTTAGGCTGAAACACGAGCATCGTTCTGTATGATCTAAGAGCCATTCCGGATAGGCTGACTGGTTTCCATGGTGACAAACAAAGAAACTACTGATTGATTCCCACTTAGATCTCAACAGGAAAAATCCTATATGAACGGATTGTGTTTTGGACAAATTGTTCAAATATAGGGATGAATAATATGCATTTTAAATAGCTAATTCCTAAATCGAGACTACTTTATTTTGTTTCTCAAACACACTTAAAAGATCTGATCACTCAAAGAATTACCTCCCCAATATTGTAATGAATTTAGAAAAATGTCTCCATGATGCAAACACTATCTTTTACACGTATATTAAAAGGTTTAAATTCACATCCTTTCTATGGATATTTTGGGAAAAAATTCTCTTTCTATTCCTCTTTGGAACAGGGTAGATAAAAAGTGAGATATGTGGGACACCTCATAACATTATTAAAATATTCAATTTTCATAACCAACCCCCTCCATATTTTCTTAATAGAACTATTAAAGAAACACTTGGATAGAACAAATAAAGACATTTTTTAGAGCTGACATATTATCAGAAGACATTTAATTTCATATTTTTATTTTCGAGAATATGAAAACCCGATTCTTGGTTATGCCTCTATTGGATACAGTAGCCAGGCCTCTCAAAAGCTCAAAAACACTATTCTCTGCCTTTTGTTGTAGTGGGGGGAAAAGAAGCTTCAATAATGTCCTGCCAGAGGCATATGAAGAAAATTCATTAAGTAACACATTTTTTTAAGGAACTGGATGAGGCGGAGGCTGGAACTTGAGGATAAAGGCTATAAAGAAAACAGAAAGTGCAACAACCGGCAATGCACTCATTGTCCGCCTCCTCCCTTGTTAATGTCAGGCTGCCACCACGCTTGCTCGCTGTCTCTGCACAAACGGTGTTTCAGTCGTGTGTGCACAGAAACAAACTACTGTACTGCCACAGATAAGGCTCTTTTCTGTTTTGTCTTAATGATTACTAGGGCTATAAGCAAGCTCCTTTTTAAATGCTACCCTCATCTTCCCAACAATATGTACTTTTGTCAAATAAGACAGGGACACAGAATCCCAATTTGGTGCCCAAATTCTTACTCCATGGGTAGTATCATGCCCTTGTTCTTTAGAATGTGGCAATGGAAAAAAAATCTTTTTAACATCACCAATCCAGGAAACATAGCTTTCCCGTTGCAGGAATGGTCTGAGGAGTATTCTAGGCAAGGCCCTCAGGACCCTCAGGGCAACATGAGAACAGCAGTTGCACAGAGGTCTGTATGAGAGAAAAGTGAACCTGATGGCAGGAAGTCCTAAATGCTCAAACTAAGGAACTGCGCATTTGCTGTCTGGGTAATGGGGGGGGGGGGTCTCAGAAGGTTTCTAGGCAGGTCTCTGTGCTTCCAAGTGGGTGGCATGTTAACACAGTCCTGGAGAGAGACAAGCCCACATGGTGGCCTGTGGATGGGCATGGCCAGCAGTCACATAGGTAGGGTATACTTCAGAGGTAGACTGCCATGGTGATGGAGGACAGGGAGCTGGAGGTGATGCCCGACTCCAGCTTTAGTGAGTGGTGAGATTCTGCAGCTGGTTGAAACAGGAGCCCATGTGCAGAAGATGAGAGAGAAATCAGCATGCTCCACTTAAGATGCAAAGTATTTAAGGTAGCAACTAGGAGGTCTTAGTGATGCAGGGAGAAATGGCATTTAAGGACATCTACAGAGGAAACTCAAAAGTGACCCTGCTTTCAACTGTACTGAAAATGAAAACTAATTTCATTAGATAAGGGGTAGGACTTATTTGGATCAAGTTAAGGAAGGGATGGTTTATATACTACCTCAAGAATAATTTCTGAGCTAACCTCAAATAAACACAGAACAACCAAGCTAACCTAAGTTACTACACAGTGACCCTGTGCTGTGTCAGTATCTAAGGAATTCAAGTCTAATGCCAACAGGCATCTGCAAGGTGAAAGCAGCCCTCTCAGCATGTTTGCTTGGTATTCCCAACAATAGGGTGCTGGGAATACACCTTGCATTGATCTGGCAGGTGAAGTGAAATTTGCCTGGACATGAGAGATGAGTGCATCAACTTCCCCACTTGTCTGAAAGGCTGCTCCAAAATTACTCCTTGGCAAAATGTCCAGTTCACAGCACAATCTACTTTGTAAAACTAGTTTTATTTAAGCCACAAATAGCTTTACAATAGGAAAATGTACCTTCAGTCCCTGCCCAACACTCTCTCTTGGTTCCCTTTCTGTCCTTGTCCACATACATATGGATTTTCTGCTTATCTGTAATCATATTGCAAATACATTTTTTCCTGTTTTTTTTTTCTTTCTCTAATCAGTATAGGAACATTTTCCCATTTGCTTTTGTCTTCTCGCAATTTTCATTTAATGGAAGCACAATGATTAGGACACATCAACCTGATGCATCATACTTTACCTAATGAGTTCTTAGCTATTGGACATTTAGGCTATTATCAATGTTTTTTTTTAAAAATAAGACAGTACACATTTTCAGGACAAGAACTTTTTATATCTGCGTTTCTTCTTCAATAAATTCCTAAGGATGGTATCACTGGTGAGCAAAATTAATTTTGAAAGCTTGTGTTTTTCAGTTCAGTCTACAAGTTTTAAGAACCAAGTATGAAGAATCTGAAAGAATGAACATTTTTAGCAACTGCATGAATGGTTTTTCTGAAGTAAGAGAGAAATACAGCATTAAAATAAACATAAAGGAGACTTCATCTCGGATAAGTTTTTGAGCCAACTGTCTTTACTCTAAAAATTCTATTATCTCCATTACTTGTTGCCTTGTAAGCACACATTTTTATTCATAGCATGTTGCCAAAAAGCAATCATGAAAACAACTTTAAAGGGGTTATTTTCCAATTCTTACTTAGAATACACAATTTTATACTTGGATCAAACTGGTTTCTCTTTTTATATTCTTTTCAAAATACTTCTTATTTTATTAATGTTGTGGGTCAATTTTGTTAAATATACTACACTTATGACTTCACGCATCTGTAAGAAAGCATACTTGTTCCACCACTTAAAAACTGATTAAAAAATTTAAATTGGGTAAGCCCCGTGTATGCCTATTTTATTAAGTGTTCTTATCATAAAAGAATGTTGAATTTAGTCAAATGCTTTTTCTGCGTCTATTGAGAGGATCATATGGTCTTTGTTTTTGCTTCTATTTATGTGGTGAATTACATTTATAGGTTTGCATATGTTGAACCATCCCTGCATCCCTGGGATGAAGCCCACTTGGTTGTGATGGATTATTTTTTTGATAAGCACCAGGATTCGGTTTGCTAGGATTTTGTTGAGAATTTTTGCATCTATATTCATAAGGGATATTGGTCTGTAGTTTTCTTTTTTTGTTGCGTCCTTTCCTGGTTTGGTATCAGGGTTATGTTCGCTTCATAAAATGTGTTGGGGAGGATTCCATCCTTCTCAATGTTGTGGAATAATTTCTGCAGGATAGGCACCAGTTCTTCTTTGTAGGTGTGATAAAATTCG